>LOEQ01006207.1:0-17415 GCA_001685075.1 Bramus lutescens | reverse complement strand
CATATTCTGTCTTCCCCAACACCCTTGCCTCTGCCCTTAAGCAATCTGCTGTCCCTCAGCCCAGCCATCTGCTGTTAGCAATGAGCAAGCAGCGTGGTGGCCATAAATCCTGGCAGACGTTGCAGTCTGGCAGTGTGAATGACAGACAGCGTACAGTGTGGAGTCTTTGGCAATGGTTGAAACTGTGAGCACAAATCCAAGCACTGGAAACCGGATGATGGAAGAGGAAGACGCGGCTGGCTTTTTCCTTAACCACCAGGTGATATTTCTTGAAGCAACTATGCATCTCTGTTAGTGGCTGTTGAGTGCTGCTTGAACTACCTTGCTTATCTTCTTTGAAAAATAGGGGTGGTAGAACCTGTCTCTTTCAGCCCTTTGTGCATTCCTCATAGCTCCCCCAAAGTCATTTGCAATTTAACCCCAAGTTATATTTATACAGCCTTGCGAGTGTAGCTGAGGTTTGTCTTATAGGGGATCAGGGAGGGAACAGCTTTTTAATTAATTGACTCCAAAAAGTACTTCAATCCAAACTTTCAATTTAGTGGTTTACGAGCTTCAACTATTTACTCCAAGGGAGAAATAACAAAATGCCAATGACTTTCAGATCAATTTTTACTTTTGTGAACTTAGTAACTAGGTAAAATTGGATGCAGGCCTCGCTCAGTAAACACACTGTGCCCTTCCTACTGTACACACAGGGTTAGCCTGCTGCAGTGGGTATTTAAGCAATGCAGGGCTGAGCAGTGCCTGGGAATCTCAAAGGTTATTTGTCAATAATAGAAGAGAAAGTTTAAGAGAAGAGATGACAAAAAGTCTTTGTTGTTCCGTGGAATATACTTAAGATATAAAAATTATCAAGAACAAGCCATGCTATATTAGAAACAGATCTGTGGTTAAAAGAATAAAACCTTCTGTTTATGTTTGTTTGTTTTATTTAATATATTAATTTCATGGATGGATGGATGAAATTAATTAGTCGTGTGTGTATGTATATGTGTGTTTGTCCATGAGTCTGAGTGTAGATTCCCTCATGCTACAGTATCCATGTGGAGGTCAGAGAACACCTTTAGTGTATGAATCCTTACCTTTTAATCTTGTTTGAGACAGGTTCTCTTCTCCACTGTGTAAGCAAGAGAGGTGACCTATGAGCGACTGGACAACCCTCTAGTTCAGCTTCCTATCTTTCTGCAGTGGCCCATGGACTTCCTTATGCTTGCACTACCGTGTCAGCATTTACAGGGATTCGGGGATCTGAACTCAGTTGCCAAGCTTACAAAGTTGTCACTCTTAGCTCCTGAACCCAAGACTTTGATATATTAAAAGGTACTTTAAAGTGCCTTTGTACTTCTCCAATGTGGGGGGGGGGCATAGAGATATCAAATGATGGATAAATTGGGTGTTTACAGACAAATGGTGACATTTCTTACAGCATGGGGGAACTAGATGAAACAGTGGCTGCAGGTGCACTGTGTTATTTGTGCTCCCAATAGCTTCATACTTTGTCCACACTGCACCAAGGGCTTTTTATGTCCAGCTTGACCCAATGTAAATGCAGGTTTTGTCCAGTATTAAATAAAGAACAAAATAAATCATAACCATTTTATGTGCTCAACCTGGAAGGTCATAATACATGCATACACAAGAATATTTTGTAAAATTCATATCACTAAGTGGTTTCACCAACCATAGTGAAAAAATTTTCAAAATTTACACTTATTATATTTGTGTATATATTTTATTCTCATATATAGTAAAAGTTTCCATATACCTTAGGCTAAATTTCAGTGAGATTTGTGAAGATGTCTTTAGTGATGTTTGACTATCATTACTGTTGCTGTGATAAGCTATTATCAAGAAAAGGGGGAGATGGTTTATAATTGATTATAATTTCAGGTTGCCATCATTGCAGGGAACTCTTGGTGGAAGGAACCTGACCCAGCTAGTGACATCACAGCCACAGTCAAGAGCAGAGAGAAATAAAGACTTATTGACTTTTTTTCATCAGCTCACTTTCTCTACTCTCCAAATGTAGGGAATGATAGCACCCACTTTTAGGCTGGATCTTCCCACATCAATTAAGGCATTCAAACTAGTACCCTACAGATATGCCCACACGATTCCCTGATCAAAATAAACCTCCTGACTAAGACTTCTTTTGGGGCACTTGTCGTCTGTGACAACTTAACAATTGAAACTGACCAACATAACGATAAGTTCGTAGTGTAATTCTTCATTGTGTAGAGGAAGTTCATTGCAAGAATCAAGCTCTTCACTTTGGTCACTCACAATATTGATTGATAAGTTAAAGCATTCTTAATTATATTACAATAGCTTAATTAAAGTTACTTTAGGCATGAATCTTCTGGAGACACCAGCCACCAACACGGATAGCAATTAGAAAAGAAACCTAGGGCCATGTATACTAACTAGAATTGCCTCTGTACTGAATGCTTGCAGACTTTAGCGTTCAGATTTATCAAAAGGAAACACTAATCGCTTGTGCATCTTGAGAAACTACTCATGCTGTACAAAGAATGGATAAAAATACTGTTTTTCCATGTTTCTTTGAATATAATATTAAAAGGAAATAAAACATCATAAACTATATTTTGACATAGATTTTAATTATACATAATGCATGAAAGTCAAATGCGTGAGTTAATACTCTACCATATAACTTTGATCTGTTTACTTAACCAAAAAATAAGTACTGAGTATTTGTCAGTACTTTCAAAGCTGTTTTCCAAAGAGAGTTCATGTAACTGCTAAATAATAATTGTAATTAGTTGCTCACACCAAGTTATTAGAGTAATGACATGGTAAAATATGTAATAGCCTAAGATATTAAACATCCAGAGTGTTTATGTTTTTACTATTAATTACAAGAGTTGTATTGTTTCCAATAAGAAAGCCAAGAGGCAAACACATATTTTTTAGTGTTGAGGTACAAGCAATTTAACAAATTCTTAAGGAAAATTGACACTTTTATTTACAATAATATTATCGCCCTGCGTTACAAGTGATGCTCTTCTCTGTGTTTCACAAGCACTTTGCACTTGATTCTCCTCTAACAGTGACTGCAATCTTTCCTGAAGGCATGTTTACCATCCTCCCATGGCCGCTGCATCACGAACGCTCCAAGAGTTCATTGTCACTGCAGTCTGGCTGCTTCCTATCATCAGAGCTATTGACTTACCATTCTGCAGTTATGTAATTATTTGCCCTTTGCTGAGGCATATGTTCATTTAATCTCATTTTTGCCTACTAAATTTCTAGGTAGTTTTCCCACTTTTCAATGACTTGTAGAGGGATATCACCAAGAATTGTCAGGACAATCCCTTCTGGTTCCTAGTCATGCCCTGGTCACGTCACATGGCTGGTGAATCTTGTCTCTGTGATCTTTGATGTCCGGATAGCTTGATCTCTTATGTAAAAGCATCCCCGTCAGGTGAGAGTGGGCACTTTTCTCTCTCCCAGTTCTCTCCTTTTCAATGTTTGCACTCAGTCTCCCACCTTTTCCTGCTCATCATGTTCAGGCCAGAATTGCTGAGATGTGAAATGAAATCTATGGCAATTTATTATGGTTTATGAAAGACTGTGACATGGCTGAGCTGACTTGCCTTCTATCCTGTGTGCGATCTGAAAGGATCGGCAGACAGATTAATTTAGAGCTGCTTTTGCTGACACTGGTCACCTCTAAATGGATAATCATTTATCAGTAAATTACTTTTTCTGAGCCAGGTAATTTCTGATCATCTCATTCATTCTTATTCTCTCCCCCCTTTCCTTTTCTTCCCTGCCTATTTTCTCCTGTTCCATCTTTTTCCTCTCTGTTCTTCCCTCCGCAAACTCTTTCTTTTTCTCCTTCACTCCTAATGTTTTCCTAAGTCTTTTGTGTTCCATCTCTCATTCCCTCCATAATACACAAAACAAATACTGCAATACATGAGCCCTCCCAAGTAAGCCTTAATAGGAACAAGCAAATGCTCATTAAAGAACAATTTCTATTTGCAAAATCAAAATCAAAATGTAATATAAATGGCATCAAGTGGGGAAATATGTTACAATGGTTATCATTAGGAGAAGACGGGTACTGGAAAAAGAGAAGAAAAGACAATATTATCATGATAATCAAGTTGTATTGCACAGTTATAACTTTATTAGTACTATAGCATTCTTGAAGAACAGCAAGAGAAACATGAGGCTAGATCTTGGCTGTCATCATTAAACTGTGTGGTTTGCAAGCATCTCTCTGTCCACACGATGATAAGCTCTCCTCTCAAATTCTGAGAGCCTGCCTGCAAAATGTAGGGTATCGTGTCAGGAAGGCAGGTTTGATTTACTTACTAAGAGCTCTGAGAAGGCAAAGATAGCAAAGGTTCCCAGGGCTTTTGCAAGTCTGAAATAAAATGCTAAGCTGTGGACTTAGAGAGGGAGGAGAAAGAGAGCAGATGGGAACTTCTGTCAAAAAAGTACATTCTCACAGGATTGGAGTAAAATCATTGCATGAGAATTTTATTAACCCTTGGATGGCAGAAATGAATGTTAGCCACTGGTTAAGTTGCATCATCTTGTCAATTTGCAGCACACATTGATTTTCTGTGACACTTATGAAACTTGGCAATGATTCCAGAGCAAAACTCCTTATCCCTGCACCGTAGGTTTACTGTTTCCATTGTGAAGAATTCATTGGTTTCATTCTTCCTTCTACTCTTTCCTGTTGTTGTGTATCAAGCAGGGGAAAAAACACGTTGCAGGACAAAATTCTTTAGTTAATGATGTAAGGCTGAGATTTTAGGGGTAAGAAGCTGATTTGACTTCCAAGAATTGGCTGTGACATTTCAAAGTTTGGGTGCTGATTATGCCTGTGTTGCTACAGCAGGGACCGGTGAGACTAGAGTGCCGACCTCAACAAGGGAAATATAAATGCTATCTGTGGGGGTTTTTTTTCTTATTTCTTTGAGCACTTAATATGTTTTTGTACTCAGGATGGGAGTAAGCATGTATTAAATGTCTACCTAATCCCATAAGAGCCTCCCCCACCCCAGTGGCTTAGTTAGGTTAAGAAAAGGAGGAATATATAACCCCAGTAGGACATTTTGGCACCTCAGTATGTGTGGTGTCTCTATTTTATTAGTGAATGCAATAAGCTCTGTGACTGAAATCAGATATTTAAGGGAAAGGTCTGTGCTCACTCCGCACCTGATACCCTGTCTCACACCCACCCCTGCAGCTTCCAGGACAGTCTGGGGAGCATTTACTCACCAACAGTACACTATCTGATGACTGTCACTCACCTTTTAGCTCACGAACATACTAGAGAACAGAGTGTTACACATACTCTAAGAATCAGATTATCTGTGGAGATGCACACTGGAGGGGAATAAGGCAAAGTGGGAGTCCCTTTCCAAATGAAAGCATCACTGTGGAGGCTGCATTTGGAGACAAAGAGGGCTTTTGTCAATGCTCCCCAACTGAGTGCATATGCTGCAAGGCAACTGGTCCTCACTCAGTGTGTTTAGTGTTCAATTTTACATCCTCAGCCATCCCCTTTTTCTCCACTATAGGCATCTGTACAGAGTGCATTCTTTAACACTTTTCCCCTGGGCCTGCCGACTCTCTCTTTTTTTCCATCAATATCCTCTCTAATACCCACTGTCAGAGCCACTAAAATCTGCGATGTTTGTTTCTTGACAAATGTCCCATTTTCACAGGTAGTTGAACCGAGCTGCAGCTTGTGCTCCATTCAAACATGTCAATAAACATTATTGCAAAGACGTAGAAGCAATAATGGGAATGTATAAAACTCACCTTTATTGCTTCTTGCCATGAATTTACACGGTACTCTAAGCAGATTTCACTCCCTCTAGAAGAAGCTGCAGGAAAGCTCTTCTGAGTTGTGGGGGCCAATAATACTGATTTGGTTGTAGCCTTTCCTAGAGACTGGAAGTGGAAGGTGACAATGCTCTCCAACTCAAATTTATGCATGTTATTTTATGCTATCATGGTCTTTGATAAATAATGCTACTTACTACAGGTGGGGAAAAGGTCTAACAGGGTGGAATGACCAATGGCACAGAACTGCACTACTCATGAGAACAGAGGTCCCAAGTGTGGTGAGATTGAAACCCAGCTCTCTGCTGCTATAAATATGTTGAAAGTACATAATATGGAGTGAAAATAAAACAAACTGACAATCACAGCAGTGAGAAAAACAGCTTCTCCCAAACCCATTTGTCCCTGAAACTGCACACATAGGACCTGTATTTGAATTAGCTCTTCAGGTGGGATAAATCTGAGGTAGATAGAAAATGCAAAGTGACCCTTTGGAGATAGTGATAGGATGTCACCCTTGGGGTGAGAGGGATTACTATGTCTTATAGAGAATTCCAAAGGAGGGTTTCAGGTAGGTTTATAGCCCTATAGCAAGAGGTTTTATAGATAAGAGACAGGTCCTGAAATATCCCATCTGTATTGGTGTAGTTCTAAAGCTGCAGGTGATCAAGTCAAACTGGTGGTTCCCTGGGAGTCAGTGTCAATCACTGCTAATCTTTCCTAGACCCATGTGATTGTGTATATGTGTGTTCTAGTATATTGTTCAATATTGTTGAGACTTCCTTCACTAAAAGGACTGTGGGATATATATAGAAACTAGTCTCATGTTGATATTTATTATTTTTAATTTTTGCTTTCTATTTTGCAGAACAAACAACAGCATTTGACCTTGGCCATTTATTTTAAATCATATTGTATGGTATCAAATGAGTTTTGGTATGTGGTAGTGATGGCAAATTAAGTTTATATTTTATATACCTGTGTTAATGACATTCGGTGTTTGACAGAAAGTAATTTATAACTTAAAACAGAAAGTAATGAGGGAATTAACAATTTGTATTTTATAATAAAATGAAAACATATTCAAGCATAAATATTAGAACATATTAACTTTAATGATAATTTTGTTATATATTTTCCAATGTGATTTTTAACACTTGTCCTGTGAACCGCTCTGTCCTGAATGCCCATTTTTCGCCAAACTATCCTTTTGATTCTAGAGAGTCTAATGGAAACTAGAGAGGATGGGGAATACTCTTTCTCTTTCCTTCTTGTAATTCATTAATTACATTTTTTAATCACAGTGAACAAACATTCAGACATGAGAGATAGAATTCAGTCACAAGGGCATTTTGCTCAAAGTACCTTTATTTTCTATTCAAGATAGGATTAGATAATAATCTCATGATCCTGGTTTGTTTTGTCACCAATTTCACTGTATAGCTTTTGTTGTTCCATGACCTTAGCAATATAAAATGCTTCTTTATTTTATTCTTTAAACAATTTTATTTTACATACCAATTCCAGTTCCCTCTCCCTCTCTTCCTTCTGCTTCCCTCCACCTTCCCCAGATCCTACCCCCAACCCACTCCACAGAGAGGGTGAGGCCTCCCATGGGGAGTCAACAAAGTCTGTCACATCACTTAAGGAAGGAACAAGGCCCTCCGCCAACCCCTGTATCTAGGCTCAGCATTAATCCCTCCATAGCCTCCATAAGGAAGGGCTCCACAACACCAGTTTGTGCACTAGGGATAAATACTGGTTTCCCTGCTAGTGGCCCCACAAACTGCCCAAGCCACACAACTATCACCTACATTCAGAGGGCCTATTACATCCCTAGGAGAGGTGAACCAAGACTTGTCTTTCCTGACTAAGATGTACACACACACACACACACACACACACACACACACATTCAGTTGTTCTGTGAGCAAAGTTACCTGGATCTTGCTTTTCTTATCTTGATATTTTACAGGTTATAGCCAATAAATTCTTTTCCTTTAGTGTATGACCCCTCTACTTGCTTATAATGTTGTAATACAGCAAACTAGTGGACAGAGACATCTTTTCTTTCTACTCCAGGAGAATATTAGCGCTATACTGTAGAGAGCTCTCAGTACTGAGAGGGAAAAACTACTCTTGTAGTTGCAACTGAGAAGGGAAATGGTTGTGGAAAAGGAGTTGAGTAGGAGATAGACCATAAATGGGAGATCCATGGTAGCTGATCCTGCAAAATCGTGCCCAGAGAGAAGAGAAGCATGAACCATTTGAAATACATTATAAGGTCAGGTATGAGTGAAGAACTGGGAGATCTGAGAACTATTGACTCTGCAGAGATCTCTGGTCCAGATCATGAGAAGGCCAATGAAAAAGTGATTTACAGAAAGCCTGAAAGAAAATGTTTCACAGAATGTTTACTTATTTCTTAGTGGCTAGAGATTGTTAAATTATTTTAAGTAAGGTATCATATTTTAAAATAATTATATGAATGTTCACATACATTGTCTTTTTCATAGCTAGTCCTCCAAATGGATTCTTTGAATCATCCCCTTCAGGGTTCTTTCAATTCTCCACTCATTTGTTTTTAAATACTTCAGCATACTTACATGGCATTCAGTGATCTCTAAAGTCAGAGTTAAATCCTGCAAAGGCCTCTTAGAAAAGAGAAGCCAGGTGAATTTCCCAGCGCTCTTACTTCAAAGTTTGCTCTGATAGCCGCTATAAGTAAGCCATCTCTCTCTCTCTCTCTGTCATTTACAATGATGCTGAACATTCAGGGAGATAGTTTCTAAGAAAGAGAAGGAGAGAGCTTAGGTGGATTGAAATTAGAAATAAAATAAGAGCAGGAGCTCAGTTTGTCAAGTGTGGTAAGATGAGGCTATGATTGTGGCAAGGTTTGAGGAGATCAGAGTGGAGAATAATGGCGGGTGAGCATGTATGTTAGTATAATGGAAAGCAGTTGAGGGACTCTTAAAATACAGCATTTATAAACTCAATATCCCGCCTACGGTTTGCAATTTCACATTAGCGCTACTGTGAGGCAAATATGATTGATTATACTTCATGCTACCTAGGCTCTTAGAGACATAGAGAGGGACTTAAGAGTTCTAACTCAGGATTCTGTCTTTTCTGTGATGGGTTTGTCAGCTTGCAAGAGGAAACTGGATAGAAAGGAGTAGAAATGAAGGCAGTGTCTTCACCGTGCAGATCCTAATCTTCTCAGTTCCTCCAAATCCATTCTTACTATCAGGATGACACTTCTCTTTCCATTCCCTATACATGTGTTTGTCCATTTGCCTTTGAGACTATCTGAACTCATCGGAATTGTACTTTATTTCATTCATGATACTAAATCTGTCGAGTCTTACAACATAAAAAAGGATCCTGATATGCTAGTCGAGAAACATATCATCTTAAGACAGTAGCTAAGATTTTGTTTTCTTAATAAATTTTTATTGAGATCTACATTTTTCTCTGCTCCCCTCCCTGCCTCTCTTCTCCCCTTCAATCCTCTTCCAAGGTCCCCATGTTCCCAATTTACTCAGGAGATCCCTTGTTTTGACTTAACCAAATGCCAAGGTTTTACACACAACATTCACATATGGTGACCCACTTGTAAACTTGGCCATGACCCATTTTAGTTACATTCAATAATTATTTGCCATTCTACAGATATTACTCCTCCAAACCCTAAATAGCCATCAGCTCTGATGTTCTGATAATATTGACGGGTACAGGGAAAGAGTATAGTACATGTGCTAAATGCGAAAATAAACACTCCATTCCAGCTTTAATGGAGACACAAAGAAGAATAGGAGAAAGTGGTATGGTGCAGGAGAGAAGGTTTAATTCGAACAATTACAGGTAGCAATTTCTCTGGTACATATAGATACTACAAAATTATTTCCTTAGGTCATCACTTACAGCATTTGTGAAATCAAGCTGGTAACGGCCTGAGAGTTTCATCAAAGCTAGTGAGCTTTCATATGCTAGATGGTCCTGTGCTCACTAAGAGAGAGGGAAAAGAAATCATTTATCATACTCATCTATGACCCTTTGAGCTACTCTAATGACTGTTCCATAAAGACTTTAACACTGGTGCAACAGTGACCTGAACTTTATGGGAGTAACCAAGCACTTGATGCTTCGATTTAAATCTTGGTCCACAAGAAGAAACCCATGCCTGGCGCCATTACTAGGGCAAGAACCTGAGGCTATACAGATCATAGGCTCTAGGGGAGAACCTGCAGCTATTATTCTACTATTATTCTGAAATAGTAATGAAACAACTTCTAATAATTTATCATGATACCCATAGATTAATGCTTCTTTCACCCATATCAGAGATGTTCCTCTTTATAGTAGATGGTGACTAACACAGAGACCCACAACTAACTGAAGTACAGATATAAGAGATTATGGAATGTTCACCTAAGTGGGACATCTATGTCACAATCTGTCCTCCCAAATCTGAGGGATCTTTGTGGAAAGGGGGACAGAAAAGGCATGTATAGAAGCAAGAACTGAGGAGTGGCTACCAAGAAACAGTGTCTTCTGGGAATAACAGAGTAGCAGAAAATGTGAACTCATAGTGCTCATGACTGTATGCAAAAGACATATGAAATCTTAAGCCAAGACAAACTCAAGCACAGAGATAGTCTCCAGAAGTACAAGAAGTCTCATCCTTAGCTCTTAGAAAGGAAGAATCAGTATTCTGCTGGCATGTAGCCCTGGTAAGTTGATCATGCTCCAGGAGATGACTATATATCAAGGAGTATATGGTAAACACAAATTGGACTTGATATGTGTAAGAAACAAAGAAGACACAAAGCAGTGTGGGTATAGAGGGAGTGGGTCTTGGAGGAGCTATAAGGAGGGTGAGAATCTGCTCAATACACTTTGAATGAAATTTCCACAGAACTTGGTTTTAAAGTAATATTGTTACTCTTGGCTGTATGGTGTACTAAAGATAATCAGATTATCATGATCATGTTTTAAATATTTTCATTGGTTTAAAGGAGGGGATAACCTCTGTACCAATAGTATTTGGTCTAAAAAGGGTAAGGGGGCTTAAAATGTCCAGATAATGGAAAACAATTTGACTACTCAGATTGTTTCTTTGCTCACATTCAGTTTTAGTTTTTGGTTTCCTGTAGGAGTTTAAGTAGAGAATCTGAAAACATTATATCCTATGCTTAATGCAGAGGTGGTTTTCATTTAATAAGTAGAGAAAATTGAAATGGCCATAACCTAGAGGTTTTTGTCTTCACATAGTTCTGGGAAAGGCTGTTTCTGACTGCAAGTGATAGAGAGTGGCCAAGACTCACAAAGTTTGGGAAAGACTGGCTGTAAAACTGGTCAAGTCACATACATTAAGGGTAAGACAAAACCTGCATTTTCTGAGATGGGTACACGAACAGGAAACTCAGAGAAAGTGGTATAAGGGAACACTGTAAGCATGGTTACATCTAATTTTGAGTTAGAAACTGCATTGCATGATTCCATCTAATTTGGGGTCAGAGATAGCATTTATTCAAGAGATAAGGGGATCCTGGATGATTGGAGTGAATTTTCTAATGGAAGGCAGACTTTTAGTACAAGAGCTTGTCCTCACTGGAAGAGAAAGGGTCAACCTCCACCTCTACATGGAAAGCTCTTCCAGACCTTCAGGCTGTGCTTGCTATAAGACAACAGGATGCCAGCGGTACATGTTGGCTTTCAGTGTAGTAGCTTAGCTGTTCCCTGTGTGTGTCCTCCATGCCTGTTGCCATGATCCTTGCCCTGGAACACTTGGCAGTGTGTATGCAATGCTCACACTGCTGGAGGCCTCTTGCTTTGTTAGAAAGCTAATACTTCCTCAGAGACCATTCTACTCACTTGGCACAGTCAAGATCACATCTCTTGGCATTCGCCCACTGCTCTCCTATAATGTTCAAATGCATTACCCTTGCCAGTTGGTGAGCTTCTGTGAAACTCATGCTGTAGATATCTTCCATCTCATGTTCCTCTGGATATACTGATTCTGCCTTTGGACCCACTGTGTCTGCTCCACTGACTGACTTGCCTTGCTGCCAAGAGGCTGGTTTGACCTGATTTAGATATTTTTCATCGAGCTATCCCCTGCTTGGCTAACAATATATTGTCTGTGCCAGTGGGCAGATTTCTTCCAAGGGACTGCTGCCACCTTGGGCTCCATTCTCTCTTTCCACTAGCATGTTCACAGCATCTGCCATCCTATTTGGAAAGGCTTACCTCTAAACATTCAATTGCTTCCATATTGTGACTAGTCTTCTCCTTGTCCTGATGCCTCCTGCTATCAACTGTTTTGTCTTATTCTGCCCTGCCCCTTGTCTCGTTGCCGATATGTTCTTCGAAGCACATTAGCAACCATCGGAGGGACTCATAGTTGCAGCGAGCATTCCACAGCATTACCGTGAATGTTTCTTACTTAGGAGGATGCTAAAATCAGACTTTCATCATTGTTCAGATGTTAATAAATAATAATGCCAGAAATCAAATGTTTGTCTCCAAACATTTGTAAAGAATCTACTAATTGTCAGATTCTAATCTCACCTCAGTGCAGTTTGTTGCTTATGAAGACTCTTGGGGACCCTTAGCCTTGCCATCTCATCTCAGGGTGTCCTGGAAAGAAAATAGACTCCATCTTTGTCACTTTAGAAATTACAGTGCCACATTTTTTTTAGACAAATAAGATTATAATTTCTAATGGCCCCAAAAGGAATCTCTAGGGAAGTCATTCTAGTATTGAACAACTTTTCTTTTAGGATAAGACAAAGCCAAGGTAACATCTTATGCATTGTATGTCCTAAAAACATATCTTAAAGCTGGCCCTTCCTTTTGAGTGATCTTTGAAAGGAATCAGTGGATACAAGTGAGGTTTTACTTTTTCCTTAAAATGACTGAAGGAAAATGACTACTTAATGTTGATATGTAATTGTTTTACCATGATTGCTCCATTGTATTGTACTTTCTTTTTTTTAAGATTGATTTTCTTGATTCATTCTCTAATGGATTATCTAGAACCTGACTTTACATAAAAGAACAGAAAGGGGCAGTCCACAATAGTCTCAGTTCATTAGGGGTAAACCAAAATAAACTGAATAACCATCTTTGAAAAATGTTAAGCTTGGTGCTGGAGAACTGGCTTAGCTCTCAGGAACATGTCTTACTTACTGAGAACCTAAATTCTGTCCCCAACAGCTACGATGAGGGTCTTCCAAGCTACAAGAAAACCAACACCCTTTTCTGGCCTCTGCAAGCACCAATATGCAGATACACATACACACAAGTTGTCATACACACAGCCATAAATAAATAAAGATATAATAATTAAAATATACTAAATGCAGGGCAATCAACATCAGCTTGGTTAGCTTGGTAAAATTGTGGTCTTTGGACATCTATGCGCATTTCGGTTTTGTCTCAGACTTCCTCTGGCATCCTGCTACTGTTCATAGTCAAGTAGCACTGTGTGGTTGGCCTAATTATCTTTCTCAAATGTATCTTTCCTCTCATCCACTCTGTTCCTGCATTACTAGACTGTCATTACTAAAGGTCATTGAAAACAATACTGTTTTTCTGTCTTACCTCTCCCAGGTTGCTACTTCTGCATGGAAGCCTTTCCATCATTCTTTATAACCCTGTCTCCCTTTTGCAGCTATTCACCAATGATCATCACTCATCGGACCCAAAATTACCACCAATTCTCTTATTTTCTTGTGCTATTCATGCCCCTTTTATTAAGCTTTGTAGCATCTTTAAGTTGATCAATAAATATTTACTTAAATATATTTTCTCTTGTTCTACAAAGCCATGAGCTCCAATAGCACAAAGGTCTTCGCTGTTCATCTCCAATTCTAGGCATGTAACAAATGCTTACTGAATTAATCTTAAATAGAATAATGAATCTGTTGGCTGTGAAAAGAGGAAACATGAAGGGTTTCTGGCGTTTCCTGAGTGTTGGAATAGTACTATCTATGAATCTGTTCCTTCATTTGTTTTCTCTTCATCCTGGCCATGCAGAAAAATAGAGAAGCTCCAAGCCAAGTTTAAGCTGCCAAGATCTGAAACAGCAGGCTTGTCCTAGAGATGATCACCACTTCACATGCTCAAGGCCATACTTAATTTAGTGCTACTTAAACTGACATCTTCTTCCAAGTACAAGTCAGAACAAGCTAAAGAGAGGCAAACAGAATAAGATAAAAGGAGGTCATTGGGTAAAGAATACAGAGAGCAGAAAAACTCAAGATAATCTGTTTTCATCCCTTTACATACTGTGCAGTTTCCTTCTTAGGATGCTTCTGGAATCTTCACTTCTAGTCCGATTTATTGTTGTCAACTGAAGCTATATAGGGCTTTAAGTTCCTTCTTTGTGTTACCATCTTGTTATTTTTCGGTTACTGTAAATAGCACAGCTCTGAAACTAACTTCTATATATTTGTTTATTTACTTACATTCATGAAATCCTTACAATAATCATTTGCTACTCTAGTTATCTTTTAAACAATTGGGAACTGATTTCCATTCTTGCACAGAGAAATAATTATAGATTTCTTTTAATAAGCAATTAATTAATTTTCTTAAATGCTGTACATTGTCATATGCTGAGAGGGTGTATAATAGAGAACCCTAGGTGACTTTAGAAAGTTAGTGGGGGGATACATTTCAAATATGAATGAAATTTGATAAGAAAAGAGAGAAGAGTTACGTAAAAAGCAAATACAGAGATCTAAATGTTGAAGCAGCTGTTGCCCTCAAAGAAATAAAGAGTGTTGTATGCCTGTATTATGAACAAAGAAATGGTGGTAATTCAAGGAACATCTTCTGTAGTGGCATTTCTATTGTATTTTAATAAATAAACTTGCCTAAGGATCAGGAAAGTAAAACAGCCACACTGGCCAGCCTTACAGACCAGGCAGCAATGACATACACCTTTAATCCTAGCAGTTACAATGATACACACCTTTAATCCCAGAAGCCACACTAGCTTGACATAGAAATCAGGAGGTTGTGGCACATGCCTTTTATCCCAAAACTAGAGATGAATAAAAGACCAGAGTGTAGGCAAAGACTGCTTGTTCATTTCCTGGCTGCCCATACCCAAAATAATCACACAGAAGCTATATTAATTCCACCACTGTTTGGCCAATAGCTTAAGTGCACTTCTAACTAGGTCCTACATCTTAACTTAAATCATTTCCACTATTCTGTGTTCTTTCTCAAATGTATATTTTTCTCTCATCCACTCTGTTCCTGCATTACTAGACTGTAATCACTAAAGGTCATTGAATACAATACTGTTTTTCTGTCTTACTTCTCACCAAAACAGACTGCCAGACATTCTGCAGGATACAGAAGAAAGTGACTGACAAATAGCTGATAGAGGTGAAGTTTTTCAAATTTCCTGCTTCATGGAAAAGTATCCTGAGGATACTATGGACTTGTAGGCTGAAGGTTGATTCCCCTTTGGGTGTTACAGAAGAATTTGGTTGAACTTCCAGGCAGTGAGATGTCTCTGTCAATAGCAGAGATTTTGGAAGTTAATTACAATACACTTCCTGTTTTTTTCAGGCAATATTATATTCTTCTGGAGTCTTTGGTGGAGTTGAATAAAGATAGCTATAATCATAAAGGATAGACTAGATATATAAAACTTTAGACTTGCAAAGATAGGATAGACAATAAATAGAATATTTTCTTTAAAAATTTTGCTAAATTAAATAAACTATATATTATAACTATAATTCTTGCTTGATAACTGTTTGTTGTTTGTAATTTTACTATGTTATAATTAAAACCTTCCTTTTTATTTGAACAGAAAAGAGGAAATGGTGTGGGACGTCCTTCTATATATGTGTTGCTTTTATTGTTTAATGAATATAGCTGCTTTGGCCTGCGGAAGGGCAGATTAGAGTAAGATAGGAATTCCAAGCAGATAGAGGAGGAAAGAAAGTGAAGTGAGAGAGACACCATGTAGCAGCCAAAGGAGACAGGCACACCCCATGACATAGAAAAACTGCACCTCTATCAGCTATTTATCAGTCACTTTCTTCTGTATCCTGCAGAATGTCTGGTAGTCTGTTTTGTGAAGCAGGAATCTTGAAGGATTGTCTCACCTTCTTTAGGCAAGTTCAGCAGTCAGTTTTCTGTGAGTCCTTCATGTCCAATTTATACAGCATACCATCAAGCAGTCCAAATGGCTAACCAACTCCTTAAGAAGGCACTTTGATGGCCATCATCTTCTTGAAGTATATTGATGTGCTAGGAGCAGATGTGTTTCATTGTCATAAAAAGTCCTAAGTTCTTAAAACATTTAAAATGCCATCTTCCTGTTAATATTTGAAATGTTTGAGGAATACCTATCCATCTGAAATATATCTCTGTACATTTAGAAAACCAAACTAACATTACCACAAGCTTGACTATTATAGATGACTTTCTATTAACCTGTATTTGTTAATTATACATTACATTTTTAAATTAGATGCACAAACATGATACCTTAATCAATAGAAGAAATATACATATAATAAAATTCACCTTAATTTGTACCAATAAACCAAGACACATACCAATGTAAAATATTAAGCTCTAATAGAATATCCCCCTTTAAATGTAAACAAACATTTATAAACTATTATTTAGGGAATTTGGGCATAGGTTTTCTCCAAACTTCTTCCTGCTGTTTCTTGAGCAAAGCATTTTTAGAGTACATGGACACCTTTGACGAGGTATTGTTCCATCAAACCACATTAGTCTGGAAGGAACCCACATGTTCTAATCTTCCGTGGAAACAAAAGTACAACCTCTTTTCCTAAGCAGCATATTCTTAAGACCAAATTTTGAAGTCACAATACCTTTAAAATATATATGTTGGTTTAGTTTAGCATTCCCCAGATTCAAATATCTCTCTGCAGTCAAAAAATTCAAAGAAAACACAATAAGGTAACTAATCCAGACCCTCTGTTTATATTTCATTTTTAAGTGGCGTTTTTTTACTCTATTACTTTTTTATAAGTTCAATACTTGTTTTATTATCTTTACTTCTTTAATTTATGACTGTCTATAATCTTTTATATTATAACTGTCTATACACTTTTCTTTCTCCCTCTCAAGCCTATGTACACTGTTATCTAGTTAGAGGTCTTTTCCATCTGGATTTGTCTTTATTTCTGTGTATCTCTAATTATTTTTTGACCAGGAGCATCTTTTTTTCTTTTAAATGCTAAGCAGGCATGACTAGGACCAACTTTGTGGCCCTGCCTGCTTGCTCCACCCTTTCCAACATGGTAGAGACATGTTTGCTGCCTCTGAGAGTAATGCACATTGCCCCAGCTCCAGGGTCACAATGGGTTTGTATCACAGTTAAGCAATTTTTAACATGCTGATCGCAGGCCCCATTTAAGTGCTTGGCCTCCTGAAAGAGCCAGAGCTGTTCTGGCAACTAGCATGAACTAGTAAGCTCTCTCCTAAAGAAGCCATGCAGCCTTCACTGTCACTGTTAGGAAGACCTTTCTTAAAGGAGTTGCCACGCCCCTGCTCACTGCCAGCAAATGGAGC
>LOEQ01006206.1:15499-56782 GCA_001685075.1 Bramus lutescens | reverse complement strand
GGCCAAGGCAGTTTCTTTATTAACCAATGAAAGTAAAACATAGACAGATGACCCTCCTACATCAATTGTTTTCATTATTGGTGTTTATGGTCTGGGCCAGGTACTTCTAGGTTCTTGGACTCTTACCAAAACAGTTGAGAATAAGCGTTCACATAGACTTACAGAAGGCAATGCAACTGTGTGAATTAGAGGGATACACTATTAAAATGGACAATGGGTTGCATGAATGAGCATACTCAAGGCTCTCTGGTTATAGCCTAGAGCCTCTTCTTATGGGAGCCAAGATAAGAGCTGGCAATTAAAGGGCATAGTTTGGGTGGTCCTCTATCTTGACTGAAAGATTGGGTTATATAATTTACTTTTCCTACTATGCATGCCCCATCTCATAATACTTCTGATTTTAATTATATGCATACCTAATTATGCATATGCATAAGATGGTAAAAAGGAGATTGTCTCTGAAGATGTACCAGAGGACACAATTTCGCCTTACCCATGTGCACCCAAAACAAGTTTAGGCCAGATCAGCCTCTCTGTTTTCCATACCCAGATACATTGGGTACACTCCTGAAAAAGAACTATCAAAACGTGATTTTCGCCAAAGGTAAGGAAACATATCATTGCTCAGGGATGGAGGGGTTTCATCAGAAAGGGGGGACATGGACAGGAGAATAGAGGGTGACAGTTACAAAACTCTGCTATATGATGCTGTGAACTGTCAAAAAATTAAAATAAAGAAATGAAGCAATGTATATACGTATTTCAAAAGATTAGGAGAAATAAATGTCTATTTTTAAGGGAACCTACATAGAAAGATGGCCTCCAGATAGTGTACCCCATTTTATGATGAAAAATATAAAGTGAAAAAATATATATTATGAATGGAAATTGCATAATCTAATAAAGTCTGGAATTATATACAGTAGTTACAATCAATTCTTTCTTAAACAGCATTGTGAACAAAATGCTCTGAGTTCTTAGAGCAGTCACAATTCAGAGCTGGACGTGAGTAACTGCCCTGTGCATGAAGAATTTATCCTCCTATCTTTTTCAGGAACTTCCGTCAACCCTTCTGAGATCAGCGCCCCCAAAATAAGCCATCTGCAAGGCAACAGTCCAGTGACTGCACCTGCAAGGTCGCACTAGCTGTTTATGCTGGTTCCAATTTCAAATCCAAAACAACAGGAGAAGGTAGCCGCTCTCATTGTGGACGCAGGGGATCACACTGTTGCTTGCTCTTGCAGGCCACCAGATCACTTTACAAATCAAGCCCACCAACTTACTGTCAAAAAGCTACGTAAGAAAAACAAGGTAAAATTGTACTTTCTTTTCTACATGTTGGTTTGAAGTAGTCTGAATTTTGAGAAAAAAAAATAGAACCAGTTCTGTTCCTTTTTCTTTTAATATTTATTGGAGATACATAAAGCACCTATTCTTTATTTGGTAGCCTTTCAAAATTTAATGTGGGTAGGAGGAGGTATTTCCTGGTGCAAGGAGAGAGACAGAACACTCGTCAACTGAAATGTGCAGACAAAACAATGAAATTACAGGAATAAACTAAGTATTTTATAATATTCCCAATCTTGTATTGAAAAAAATGTATCAGTAATCAACTGCGGTTTTGCAAAACTGAAATTTTCAAAGTAATAATATTTGTGTCAATGAGTAATTTCATATAAGTTATTCTTATATTCCTTTTTTTGTTGTGAAATAAGCTATACAGCACAGATTGGTCTTAGCTTTTCATCCTCTTGACTCAGCCTCTGGAGTGCTGGGATGATATGCACCAGCCGCTGCTGGTTTCATTTTCTTTTTATTTCAAATAACAATCAGCCAAAGTAAAAAAGAAAAAGAAAAATATGTAGAAGCAGCCTTATTTGTGAAACGTGAGCTACCTTAGAAAGTCTTCAAAACTTGTCTCTTTTATAAAACACAAGACGTTTTACCAAGGTTATTTTATTAAAAATAAGTGATCTAGTCTGGTCATAAATAATCTACAGAACATTCGTTTTATAAAAGAACTTTGAGGGAACAAATTGGAAATTTTGATTCCCAAGTTACCTATTTTTAAAAACTATACAAAGTCTTGGATATTAATCAGTGGAAGCAACCAGTGCTCACTCTAGAGACAATCAATAACACATATTCCTGAGGCCTGCACCTGCGGTGCTTTCCAGCTGACATGCAATCAAGGACGCTGTGGCAATAAGACTAGAAGGAATAATAATTTTTATTCAGTTGCACATTGGGAACGAGGAGTGTCATCTGAATTTTTGAAACCAGGAAAATTAAAGAAACAGAACAAGTTCAGATAAGCACCACGAAATGATGACAGGATATAAGATCTGATATTGATAAAATCTGATGCTACTTTGAGAGGTGATTTGCTTTCCTAAGGGAAACTGTATTCAACTGTCAACCTCCTGAGAACAGAGCTAACATCAAGTAAAAACATGTTTCATCCAGGATGAAGCAAACACCAATTAAACCTCAAAATACCAGAGAGCATTAAGGGCCATATGTCAAATGAAGGCTCCCAGGGAATAAAAGAAGCTGACTTTTCACAGTTAAGAAAAAAGTAGATGAACAATAACAACAAACATGAAGCATCAATGCTGTTTCTCCAAGGTTACGGCATTGTGGTAGCTGAAGGACGTGTATGTTCCTTAAGGAAAAGTTGCTGTACTAGATTAGTGCTGTCCTCTGTAAATGGGAAGAGCCGGGGTGGAATTCATGCACAGACTATTTGCCAGCTCTGCCCCAAAAGATGCTCATTCTGAAAATGTATTTAGCTTTAAGAAAGGAAGGAATGTAGTCCCAGGGGGTTATAAAGTTGATAATAAACAGAAGCCATTCTGACCCTTCAAAGATTTCCTAAATGACAAACCCACCTTCTCACCCACCTATGAAAGCTGGACCAAAATTAACTGTTGACTTGAACTTGCATGACTCTTATAACTCTTTTCTTCCAGGTAGCCAAGAAAAGAAATTCTGAACTATCTGCTATAGGACTTGAAGAATCTGACCATCAGGACTGGGAAGGAAATTAAAGCCTGAAAACATTATATTTTAAAGTATGTTGGAAGGCAACTTTCTTCCTTAAAGAGAAGTGCATCCATTTTGTTAGCTCCTGAAAAATGGGGCAGATATGTTCAGTGGTCACTGGAACCTAGGCATGTAGATAACACTGAGAAGCAACATGCTTCAACTATAATAGTCATGCATTTGATAACTGATTCAATGGGGGGCATTATTTTAGTCAAAACTCAAAGCAATTGGGGAACAGATTTTGACTATTTTTGGATGGTACTCAAATTGAAAGAACAAAAAATAGGTTGGTGTCTTTCTGTCTTTAAATTATTAATTAAAGCTTATTTCCAACAACTGCATCTTGTTTTGTACCCATAAAAAGTAAAGTTTGAGGCATCAGGCAGGCTCTTTTACATGCTAAAATATACATTGAAAAGACTGTCATTTGAGCTAGAGAGATAGCAAAATGGTTAAAAGTGTATACTGCTCTTTAAAAGGACCTGAGTTTAGATCCCAACACCGACATTGAGTGGCTCACATACACTGGCAGCTCAAGCTCCAGAGAACCCAAACACCCTCTTCTGGCCTTTGTACTCATTTGCACATAACCACATCATTTCATTTATTATTTTTTTTTAATTTGGGGTGAGGGCAGGCGAGAGAGATGACTCAGTAGCTAAGAACACTTGTTGCTATAGCTCAATAAAAACAATTGGTTTTCTGGAGGACTCAGGTTCAGTTCCCAGCACCCACAAGACGGCTCACAACTCTTCACAATTCCAGTTCCAGGGATCCACCACCCTTTTCTAATTGATTACTGCAGGCACCAGGCAGGCATGTGGTCTACATACATGAAGGCAGGCAAAACACTCATACACATACAATTTTCAACCTAAATTTTAAAAGTATTTTAATCTTAAAGATGATGACTTGTGTGAGGGCCAGGTTTCTCATGTATGAATGTAGGATGAAGCCCTGTGAAGAGTAAATTCGTGATCTACTCTACAGTTCCTCCTTCCCTCCCTCCCTTCCCCATGTGTACGTTTCTCCCTCTCTCTCTCTCTACTCCCCCTGCCCAGCCAGCTCCAGTTTTTAGGCATTCTGGTTTTGTGAATTAAGCAGTTCTTGCTAATATAGCAGATTTCTGAATTGCTCCTTCAAAAGAAAGAGAGAGTGAGGCTCAGATACGCACATCATGGGAAAACCTTACTCTTCTCTTGCCACCCAAAAGAGGGTTTTGGAGGAAAACACTACACTGGTGAGAAGCTGACGAGGTGCGGATGCATGCTAAGACATAATGTGCCTGGTTGCCACC
This sequence comes from Bramus lutescens, assembly GCA_001685075.1. Lineage (NCBI taxonomy): Eukaryota > Metazoa > Chordata > Mammalia > Rodentia > Cricetidae > Bramus > Bramus lutescens. Next base: position 52,437 of record LOEQ01006206.1, on the reverse strand, counting down.
AACGAACGATGTCTTCAAACTGTCACGCATGTATCTATATTGGCACCACTGAAATACAGTTCAACGTTCAATGTGCTACTTGATGAAAAATTCATATCTCCACATCTCTTTCAAATGTCCAGTTGTCAGATATATTTGGGGAAAAATCTTAAGTTTAATAATGTTAAGTACTATATTTACTCATTGATTTATAGTAAAATGAATCTGTATGATATTGATCATTCCATGGATTTGATAAAGTGATTAAGTGAGTTCTTTTAGTACTGCTAAGACAACAAAACAACAGACACTGATAACGATATTTAACAAGAAACTGCCAAACCAAAATCCAAATGTTTCTTCATAATGAAGACAGTATTTTGAAAAGAGGCACTCTCTCCAATGGAGAAGGGATACAGGATCTTTTTTTTTAACTGTTTTTTATAAAACAATCCCATTTTACATAGCAACACCAATTCCCACTCCCCCCACCTTTTCCCCAGCCCACGCCCCCATCCACTCCTCAGAGAAAGTGAGGTCTCCCGTGGGGAGTCAACAAAAGTCTTTCACATCACTTGAGACAGGATTAAGTTCCTCCCCACTGTACCTAGGCTGAGCAAGGGATCCCTCCACAGGGAATGGGCTCCGAAAAGCCAGTTCATGCAATAGGGATAAATACTGCTAGTGGCCCCACAAACTGCCCAAGTCACACAACTGTCACCCACATTCAGGGGGCCTAAATTGGTCTTAGGCAGGTTCCCCAGCTGTCAGTCCGGAGTCAGTGAGCTCCCACTTACTTGGGTCACCAATTTCTGTGGGTTTCCCCCACGATGGTATTGGTCCCTTTGCACATATTGTTCCTCCCTCTCTATGACTGGACTCCAGGAGCTCAGCCCAGGGCTTAGCTGTGGGTCTCTGCATCTGCTTCCATCAGTTATTGGATGAAGGCTCTATGATGACAATTAAGGGAGTCATCGATCTGATTACAGGGAATGGCAGTTAAAGTACCCTCTCCACTATTGCTTAGATTCTTAGCTGGGGTCATCCTTGTGGATTCCTGGGAATTTCCCTAGTGCCTGGTTTCTCACTAACCCCATAATGGCTCTCTCTTTCAAGGTATCTCTTTCCTTGTTCTCACTCTCTGTCCTTTACCCAACCCGACCTTTCTGATCCCTCATGTTCTCCTCCCTGCTCCCCTTCTCCCCTCTGCACTCCCCAACACCCTCTCCCTCCCCCCATGCTGCTAATTTACTAAGGAGGTCTTGTCTACTTCCCCTTCCCAGGGGTGGTCCTTGTATGTCTCTTTTAGGGTTCTCCTTGTTTCCTGTCTTCTCTGGGGTTGTGGACTGTAGGCTGGTTATCCTTTGCTTTATGTCTAATATCTACTTATGAGTGAGTACATACCATGTTTGTCTTTCTGTGTCTGGGTTACCAAATAATCCAATTAAAAATGGGGTACAGAACTAAACAGAGAATTCTTAACAAAGGAATCTCAAATGGCTGAAAGACACTTAAGGAAATGTTCAACATCCATAGCCATCAGGGAAATGCAAATCAAACAACTCTGAAATTCCATCTTACACCTGTCAGAATAGTTAAGATCAAAAACACTGATAACAGCGTATGCTGGAGAGGATGTGAGGTAAGGGGAACACTCCTCCATTGCTGGTGGGAGTGCAAACTTGTACAGCCCCTTTGGAAATCAGTATGGCTGTTTCTCAGAAAATTGGAGATAAAGCTACCTCAAGATCAAACAATACCATTCTTGGGCATATACCCAAAGGATAAGCAATCATATCACAAGGACATTTGCTCAACTGTATTCACAGCAGCATTATTAGTAACAGGCAGAACCTGGAATGGATAAAGAAAATGTGGTACGTTTACACAGTATAATACTACTCAGCGGTTATTAAAAAAAACCAATGATATCATGAAATTTGCAGGCAAGAGGGCACAACTAGGGATAGAGGATTTTCAATTTCCTTCCTGTGGCCTCTGAAATGTGGAGTTTTCATCCCATCCCTACTCCAGTCTCTCCACAACAAAAGCTATGTTCCTGGATAAGGAAGTCAAATTGCCAGGTGGTGCCAAGGTCACAGATTGAAGAATAATGGGGATAGACTGACCCAGTCCCATATCCCTAAACATCCCAAACGCAAACCGAACTGTAAAAGCAAGAGAAAGACTTACATAAGGAAAGAGAATTATCTACCCCTTCCTATCCTAACCTGCTTATCTACATTTTAGTCCTATGCTAAGCAGTGTAGGACAGGTTTTTAGAGAGAAGCTAAGCAGGTAAAACATTCTATACAGTGTGAGGAAGCGTCCCATTTTAGGCTAAATGCCCCTTACTCTAGATATCATCCATCTTTTGGCATCTGGAAAAAAAAACAGTGAAGACAGACATTAGTTTCCTTCCCTTTCAGAGACCCAGTAGGTGAATGAAGATTCCACACTCCTCATGGAGTTGTACAGACGGGGATCACGGGGAGCATGGAAGATTCCACACTCCTCATGGAGTTGTACAGACCGGGATCACGGGGAGCATGGAAGATTCTGCGCTCCTCGTAGAGCTATACAGGCCAGTGTTCAGAACCTTAGGGAGGATTCTTCTCTGGGTCACCAGATTTTACCAACTTTCTCTTCTCGTACAGAGTCTGGGGTGAGACATATAAGGCTGGTTTACCTCTCATCTCAAATGGGTTTAGTAGCTCACACACAGCTCTATCTCCTGGAGTGCCTGCCTGTCCATGCAGTCACCTAGCAAGGGCTTTGTCCCCAACACAACACGCCTGAGATTGAGCAACAGTGTGACATTTCATACCCTGTATTAACAGCACACAATACACAAGGATGTTCTACATAGAAGGCATTTATTCTAGTTCCCAGAATATCAGTATTTTAAGAAACTATTAGACACACACTTTTCATGAAGAAAAATTAACAATTACAAGTAGACAAATTTCCAGAAATGAAAAGAAGAGTGGCCACTTAATAACTCTATTTGTAGTTTCTATATTGATGAAAATTAAGACTAAAGATTATGCAGTCTGCGATGTGCATTAATTTTTCCTAACTATGTACTGGGAAATTTCCAAGAATCAAAGTTACTTCATACATAGGTTACTGCTGGGGAAAGAAGACACTGATTGGGTTGCAGCAAATAATCAAAAGCTGTGGCATCGACACAAGCAGACTCTCTCCCTAACCTCGCATGGGGCACACAGGATGCCAGGGTCTTTCCTGGGCACCTCCAGTTCAGCTGCGCCATCTTTACCTGCTAAGATCTACACACCAGGTGACTCAACATCCAAGTTTACTAACCTTAATTTCTGTTCTTAAGCTGTACAAAATGCATCCTAAACTTCAGCAAGGACCCAGGAGTGTTTATCGGTGTTTCCCAATTGAGGTGCAGTCTTCAGGGGATGCACGATTCCCCTTCTCGTGCACTTCGGCTCTTTTCTGCCCTTATAGTTACCATTGTTCCCACACCCCATCCTTACTCTTATTATTAAATGTCCTCTGCCCTTTCCTCCCCCGCTGTTAGTGTATCTCTGGGAGAAATTAAAACTCAATCCTATTTACCCGTGTTAAGGATAAGCAGGGAAGTACAGGAACAACCCTTTGCAAGTTTTCCAGGACTGGCTGAGCAAACAAAACATTGCTTTCACTCTTTTTGCTACATAGCTGGAGCAAAGGCATTTATATCTTTTTCATGGTCTGGTAGTAAATTATATGATGTCCCTGGCTTTCTACAACTTTTTTTCCATATAAGGAACTAAGATTATCATTAACTTAGCATTAACTGACTGATTAGTTCAATAACTATTCTGCTGGTCCAAGTATCTTAAAGCTATTTTAAGAAGCCAAAGGTCTACATATTTGAACCCCCTGAGAACCATATTAATAACCTGTGAGTAAAAGTGTCTTCCAAAAGTAAAAGTGTCTCGAAAGGTCAGAGAGGTGCCTCCATGGCAGAGCCTCGCCTGCGGGAAGCCCCAGGTTCAATCCCCAACATGGAAAAAGCAACCCAATTCATAAATATCACATGGAATAAATATCTACTATTATTATTATTTTGCCTGTATTTTCTACTGTCTAAATCTCACAAGCATCTCCTAGTTTTGCCTTGAGCTGTTTCCTTGGCTGCTCGTGAAACAAAAGGGTTCATGGCCTGTAAAGAGTTTCTCACAGGCCACAGTGAGAGCCTGTCTCACTAGAACACCTTTAGGGCAGGCTGATCTCGGCTATTTTGCTTCTTTACATAGTCCTGTTCAGGTGTGATCTCCCTGACAGTGAAGGGGCTGCAGCTTCTGAATATACCAGGCCTCTAGACAGTCGCTGTTCTCACTGAGAGCACAGCTCCCCACTAACACACGTCTCATCTATGCTGCTGGCACTGGGCATTGTGTCACAGCTGAATTCAACAGGGAAACACCTGCCGTCGATGCTTTACATTCTATTAAAATGTACACACACTGTGGAAGAAACTAGAACTGAAAAGCATTAGAGAAATTAGTTCTTTGTGTTTAGTGTATTGGTTTAAAGTTATAATTTTAAATGGTTGTGGATACTCTCAGTTCTCGCACAGCCTTTGTGGATCTGAATCTACAAAACACAGATGAGACGCTGGGTCAGTGTCTTGTAGAACACTGTCTCTGCTGTGTCCCCAAAAATGACGCCCTAAGGTTTTCCTGGAAGCATCTAAGTACTGTGCTGTGACATGTGGAAAGATCACGGCTTGCCCGAATTAGGGCAGTTCTCCTTCTTGACAAAATTAACTCAGGAGACTGCTTGAAACAGATAAATTGAAGGAAATCCGGGAGACATAATTAGGAAGAAAATGGTTTGACAATTAACTGTAGAATTATCAAAGTCAAAAACCACACACACACACAAAGACTTTCAAAAATGCTTTGCTGTCCTATATTTCCTATAAATTCTTTAAATTTTAAAGTTCTGTCACAATAATTTCTGCTTTTGATTAATTTTTCATCTATTGCTTATGCAGGGATCCAGAAGACACATAAAAGTGCTTCAGAAAATAGTACTGAGCAGACAAGTGACTAACAATTAGGCCCCTAGATTTTTTTTCAAGGACTATATTTATTGATAATTAGGAAATAAAGCTTATTTTCTATCTTTCACAAATGAAGACACCAATCAAAAGAGAGAGATGAAAGAGAAACAACAGGTTGTTTATTTCAGTAACTACTCCTTCTGCCACCAATCACTGAATGACAGGACGGTGGGCGAGCGTAAGCAGAAAGACAACCTCCAATCCCATTCACATTTTCAATTATTAGCATAGGTGGGCCATTTCATTTCCTTATCACAAAACCATAACTCCCACAGTATCATAATAAATAAGTACTTCCATACTAAAACATTCTGAGAGGAGCAATTATGACAACAGAATCTGCGGCTTCTAAACATTAATCCCATCAGCTGGCAAATATTTCCTAACTGAGGAATCTTTCTAAGGAAAAAAAAAACCCTAAAATTTCAAAGGTTAGGGTGTTTAAAAACAAAGGGAGTGTAAAGAATAATTTTACTTTCTACTTTTATTCTAGAATACAAACAAAGACTCCTTTGGGCGTCACCATAACTCCTTGATGTAGTTTTGTCTCTAAGGTCCTAACAGCAAAGTCCTAACCATCAGCTCCAGCAGCTGACACCTGATCAGGACTAAGAGCACACAAAAGGAGTGTTTTAAAAACCACCTGCAGCAGGAACAAGCTTGGCCGAAGAACAGGGGAGTCCGAGTTACGAAGTTTACAGAACGGCTTTACAATGACCACATTTCAAAGACCAAAACAGGTTTTTTGGGAAGGGGGCAAGAGAGATGTCTGAAGCAGCACACCAGCTTAAATCACATGAAATAACTTGGACAAGGTTTAAACTGAGAAATCGCAGTTGAGATGAAGTGAGGAAGGATTTGAATTCGGTCCAGTGAAGTCACAGCACCACCTAAACCCTGCATCCCTTCCAAAAGGAAACAAAGCTACATCAAAACTTCCAGTCATCCGAGTGATCTGAATTTCCTTTACTCAACCATGAATTAGGGAGAGGATATTACAGGAGTAACACAGAGCTCGGCAGAAAAGCACCCTGTGTCCATCTATATCTGCCCAGCACCTCTTCTGCACATAATACCTCCTATACATTAAAGCTCTTTCGAGAATCCCAGAACTTGGGCTTCATCAAGCCTAAGCACATTACAAAAAGGAGTAAGTCCATTTCCATGAATTTCTGAAAAGGCAGACAAAATACAGCTTTTTAGACCAAAAAAAATCTGTTCCTTAATCATTTTAAGTACCTTAATTCTTGCTCCAAATAAGCCAAGATTTCATTATCCCGGTTATAAAGGCACTGTGCCATCCTTAAAAAATAAAATATTTGAAATTAAAAAAAAAGCTCTTGTCCTTGAGAATAGTCACCGTGGACTTAAGGTGGTCAGTGTGCAGAACTTGAGAAGGACAGACTCTCTCAGGGGGCTGAAAGAATCAGAACAATGGGGGGGGTCACTGCTGGGACCAGGACTATTCTGTTTTTAGGTCCTTAATCCACTACTTCAACCTTAATTAACCTTGAACAAATTAACAAAACGCATGATTACTAAAACCTGTTCACTTTGCATAAGGCGTTCTACCAGGAGCGAGGAAATGGTGAGCCTTCTGCTCGCCTCCCTGCCCGAGCTGGCCAGGCCAGGCTGGAGGCCTGTACCCTACTTGAGCAGGTTCTGCAGCATGGCCGTGGCATACGTGGGCCGGGCCTGCCTGCTCTCGATGGCGCTCTGAAGGTACTGGGTGCCTCCGCAGCGCTCCCAGATCTCTTCGAACTGTCTGGGCAGGATCTCAGCACCGCGCTTCCGAGTCAGACCCGTCTCCTCGAGATTCAGCTCGCACATCTCCATGTCATCCTTGCCTGCAGACAGGAGCCATCACAAAATTACCATCTCTCTGCACAGCACTTTCCTGTGTGCTATTCTCGGAACACCCAACAATTCTCACAGCTTTGAGAACCTATAACTATTTCTCTAAGATGGAAATCGTATTAAGTTCGCCAGAAATCACCTAAATTTGCCCCCACGCAGGAGTCTCAAAAATTTAAAACCCTATCATGAATCAAAGAAGTCATCAGGGTTAATAGGAATCCTGTGTGCCCTCGGAGCTCGTACAAAACCACAGAATTAAACACCAATGACAGGTTTCTTAGGACATATTTTTATGTTCTCTAAACAGGCATAAAAACAATTTTGCTTTGTAAATCGATTAGTCAATTTTCCATCACCTGGAAATGGAACTGAATTGCAAAGCTCTGTCATTCAACTCTGAAACGCAGTGACTGACTTTATTACATTATATATTAGAATTTTCATCCAAGACTTTGCAATCCTTTTTTGTTTGATTTTTTTTTTCTTGTGAATTTATACACACCAGCTACAAGAAGGATGGGTGGCTTGTCAGGGTGGAGTTCCATCTGCCGAGCAATCCAGGGTCCGTCGAAATGGGCATACCACCAGCCCTTTTTCTTGTTCTGAGGATCTTTGTACTGGTCAGCAGGGCGGATGAACGGGATGCGGAAGAAACGCTGCTGTCGGCTCATCTCAAGCTCCTGCTGCCTGGCAGAAAGCTGAGCTGCAGGGTTCTGCTGAGCTATTACACAGAACAGGCAATGTTACACCAGCCGCCGTGGGAAAAGAAAACAGACATCATTCCTAAAATACACCAAGAATTTTAAAAGGGGGGAGACATAGGTTCCCACTAGTGAGGACATTTAAAATGCCAGCATTCGCTGCCTATTGGTGACTCAGATTCAGAGTGGGATTTCTTAGAATTGTCTTTGCTGAAAGATGTTTCTTGGCACTATGAAGGTGCACATATTCGTAGACACACCCAAGCACTGTGCATATACACAGTGCACACACACATACTCAATTATTGTGTACATGTACACACACGGTATATATACGCACATTTCCAGGCATGGGCAATGCACAGTACACATGCTCTCGAGTATTGTGCACATGCATGGTACATAGACACACACCCTCAAACATTGTGCACACATAGCACACACACATTTAGACATTATGTACATGAAGGTATACAAACAAATACTCAAGGACTGTGCACATGCACGGAACACACACATTTACACATTATGTATAGATGGTATACATATATACACTCAAGCACTGCTCATACATGTTACGCACACTCCATCATGTGCACACACATAGTACACATGCAAAAACATTGTGCACACACAAAAGTATGGTACACACACACATACACACACAGGTGTTGCCGCCATCACCACCACCACCTCCACCACTGGCAAAAAAACCCTTGCCAGGTTAGCACAAATGACTTATTAGTAACACCAAATTAATTCACATAGCAGGCAAGCAGTCTAGTACTGTTTTTTCTATAGGATTTTAATTTAAAGCTGAAGAATAACTTATATTTGACAACTTAAAACTAAGTAAATAGTAATTTTAAAATTAGAAAGATTTGTTCATTTAATTATATTTTCCTCAAAAGGAGAAACCCATTCAATTTTTTTTTTTTTTACTTTTACCCACTTTGGGCTTTTTAAAGACCAAATAGCACAGAAAACAACATTTAGAGAAACATGCTCCCCTCAAAACCTACTTATAACAGGAAGCATGACCCTTTCCTCAAAAATATTTACTTTGAATGATATTTCTCTTGGCAAAAAAACCTACTGAAATAAGTGGAAAGTGTATCCTATACAGGTTTCCTTGCCGATAGAAAGGAAAACTTCCTTTTTACTAGTCCTAACCCTTGCTCCATTCACACTGAATGACTGGGCTTTTATTTAATGTGCAAATGTAAACGCTTTACATCCTGAGCAGCATAATTCTGACAAATTACATAAAGCTGTTCATATGCTATTTATGTCTTAGTTTTGACAACAATTCACTGCAGCTCTAAGACCTCAATGTGAAGATCAAAGAGAGTCCACGAAAGAGTACACAACACAGAAAAGCCACACACAGTCATGTGGCTTTTCAAAGAACTTACAAAAACACCAAAAGAATGAAAATATTCCTGCTCTAGATTTTGCCCCAAGAAACAGCAACCGCTTATGGAAAGTTAGATTTAGTTAGGTGCAAATCAGAGAAAGCAAAAAAAGCACATGAGGAAGCCATACATGCCTACAAAAGAATGAGGGGCCAGTTTTGTTAGAGACATTAGGGCCCACACAGCCTTCAGCACAGAAATGGAGATTGGGTTTGTTTTCTTCTTTCTATTCCGTCCATCGTACTTGGCAACTCAGTGATCACACCTGAAGTTTAAAAGTGCTGGCTTCAGGCCAGACAGGGCAACAGAGGGGGAGACCCTACTTCAAAAATTAAATAAGTAATTTGAAAACAGCAACCTTTCTGGGTAGTGAATGAGTGATTGGAAATTTATCAGAGCATTGACAGTCCATTCATTGTTTTCTAAAATAACTGTCTCTCGAAATTAATACCCTGAGTAAAATTATAAAACTAAACTTTATGGTAGCCTTTTCTAGTAATATGAGACTTAAATTTTGTTGAAAAGAGCAAAGAACTTCCATCAAGTTAAAATCATCAGACATTAAAATCTTGAAACTAATATTCTCAACAGCTTGCTTTCCTCCAACTGTGTTCACTTTATAGGTCAGAGGGAAAGAAATAAGCCCTGGCCCTGGAGGGCTGAGGCGTCTGGGAGAGCTACACAGTGAGATGATTCCTTGAACAACGAAACAAAAATATAAATTAGAAGAAGCACTTAGAAAAACAGGCCCAACCAGCTGGCAAATGAATAGAACTTCTCAACTCTAGGAACTTATTATAGGCCAAGGTGACCCACAGGTTCTATGGACAGAAAGAAATGGGCATCCCAGGAAGTTATCTCCCTCTTCCTGTTAGCAGGTGTCATTATTAAATTTATGCATATTACTACACAGAACTCAAATCTCCTTGGACAGAAACACAGGTACCATCACAGCGCAGCATCTGCAACCAGCACCTAAGAGTTGTTTTTTTTTTTCCAAGAAGGTCAGCTGGGAAGGGAAGACAGCGTTCTGCTACAATAAGAGGCGTACACACCCAGTTTTAAATGCATGAAATTTGGCAGATGATACCATCGTGTATTCAATTGTTGTTCTGCATACATGTTTTGGATTGATTTGAGAAAAACGCAGCATATCTCGAGTTAAGATATATCTTAATGTAGGCAGGTGTCTTTAATATACGGCAACTCCACTTACAACGTAGCAAAACGGTGTTTGGCAGAATTTTGTTAGTAGGCTATAAAGGAGTTTAGCCCCTCTTCCAGTTAGCTCATGAGGCACCACCCTTGACTTACGTGAACTGTTCAAAAATGGTGCAAAATCTGTGAACAAATATTGTATGTTGAAGAGAAGATAACAACGCCAACGCTGATAAATGAGCATTTTTCTAACTTATAAATCTGTCCAGTCAATTGAGGTGGTGACCAGCATGCAAATATTCTGTCTGTAGCAAAGAACTCAAAGTCTTGTCTATAAGTACATGGTGTTTTGATTTTTAAAAATGGTTTTAGAAAGCATAGAAGAAAGGAAGAAAGAAAGAAGGAGAGAGAGAGAAAGAGAGAAGGAAGGAAGGAACAAAGGAAGGAAGAGAGGGAGGGAAGCTACTTTAATTATATTTTAGGAAATTCTGACTCAGGCACAGAAAACGTACCAAAATTGGAACATTATACTTCATTTATAATCTTGGAACACAAAAACCTAACTCATAAAAATAAATGCTACTGTTTTTAGACAGTTGAGATATTCTAATTTCTTCAGATTCCTTAAATCTCAAACTTGTGCCATTTTTATTTTAGAAACTTGGATTAACTGAGTCCCAAAGTCATGGTTTGAAGAAATTATAAATATTCTCTGAGTGATCTGCACTGTCCAAAATTATTTATGAAAATCTCTTCATGTGATGAGTGATACGAGAGTGTGCTCAGTCACCCAGGGAAGGGGACTAGACCTCCTTATTCACTGCTGCAGAAACTTCATAGTTTATAACATATTACTCTCGTACTCAACGACATCAAGTCTTGTTTTGGGGAATTATAAAGTGTCCTTATTTCATATTTTCAAATGAATCCCAATACTTCTAAATATAAAGACCATGCCACACAGAATTTTCTTCATTAGCCTGTGAAGCATGTGGATGCCTCCTGCCCCTTCCAGCACATTCCCCCATCAGACTGAATGTTACATGAGAAAAATACACGGAGAAAGACAAGGTAAATACTTTAAAGGCAGAAGCAGATTTTTGTTCTGAAAATGGTTTACAATTAATTTTTCTGAATGTTAATATATTGATTGTATTTGCATAAAATTCTTACATTTGTTTTTACTCCTGGAGAGGACTCTTAAGAAATTTCGCTAACCTGATACTTACAGCAGCAAAATGCTATTTGCTTCATTTGAGAATAAAAGTAGATTTTAAAAAAAGTATCAAAGTTCAATTCAAACCTCCATGAAGTAGTAGCAAACCCCCTTCCTTTGTGGTGCTCAGACTCAGATGTGTACATTTTACCAGACAATGAAAATCTGCCAAGGTGAGGGTAATCATAAAACATTTGCAGCAAAGAATAGCAGAGCTAAAGGAAAAGCCCATTGCTTTTCTTGGGGGGGGTGGCTTTTTTATAGACAAAACAAACAAGTTTTGCAGCAGAATCTTAATGCATAAACAATGAAAGGTCACAGAGCCATGCGGTCATTTTCAATACACAGAAAAAACACTGAAGGAGACTGTTGAACTCAGGGCTCACTGGGGCTTCCACCTTTCCAAATTTACCATATCTTTGCTACAGATGATCCCCACACCCTCATCCTATTAAGATTTGCCAAAACCCACCCCAATCACCAGAACTGTCTCCCTTATAAGCAATACTGACCTCAATAACTCCTTGCAAGAACTGAGAAGCACTAAGGCCCTACCAGTTAACTGAATTTTACTAAATATTGCTTTTATTTCCTTGGAAAGTAGTGAGAATTTAAAACTATCCCCAAGAACTGAAGCTCAAAACCTTGCTAAAACCGCATGGTCAAGTGTTGACTTTGATGCTAATCTGAATTAAAAACAACTATGATGGTATAAAAGCACCAAGTGACAAATGAAATTAGTTACTGCCTTAAATTTTCAAAAGCTGGCACTGAAGAGATGGCTCGGTGGTTAAAAGCACTGGCTGCTCTTTGAGCAGCCCCAGGTTCAATACCCAGCCTACACAGAGCAACCAGCAACCATCTGTAACTCCAGTTCCAGGGGATCCAATGCCTTCTGGCCTATACACCTGTGGTGCACATGCATACATCCAGAAAAAAAAAACCCATATACAAGATAAAAACAAATAAAAAAAAAACCTGAAGCTCTAGCTCCTATTTCAGGTCCTCTGAGTCACTGGGACAGTCTGCTGAGCTCTGGTGAGGCTGCCCTGCCCCACTTTCTGGCTCAGGTGAACAACTGGGTTCCTGCATCTAGGCGAAACTCACAGTATTATAAAATAAAATTTGCAGTGAACATTTTTTAAATAGGACAATCAGCATGATGTTAGAGAAACAAGAACCAATTCTTTCCTTTCCTAGGCTATTATTCCATGAAGGCACCAGTAGGGATATATACCTCCATATTAAAAATACAAGTATATTTCATTATTTGAGGAACTACTCTAAAAACCAAGCTAGATTAAATTTCAAAATAAATTTTAGAAAATAAAAATAAGACCCTGGTTAGCAACATTAAAATGCTAATTTTCATAGGTAAACTCATGAGCATCCAGACTTAGCTGATCACAGTAACCTTGACATTTTCACATGTGACCATTTTTGTTTGTGTCTGGGCTTTGCAATGCTGAGAACAGCACATGCCAGGCAAGCACTGGACCCAACATGTCACCAGCCTTCCTCACAACATACGAATGTGTCTGTACATATTTATATGTGGAACTATGTACTGAGTATTGTATAACTTCTTATAAAACAGGTAATCATGGCTGTATCATGGTCACTAGATCACAATATGAGAAATTTATGTTGACTACTTTACACAAAAAATCATGTATAGCAATGCACATTTCTATATAATCGACTTGGAACACTGAAAAGTACAGACTTGTTTTTACCATAATCAGTAACAGACTTGGGAGCACGCTGCTCCGTTTCAGTGTTTCGCTTCTTGTTCTTGGATTTCCAAGCGTGATACACTTTCAGTCTCCTGTGAAATTCTTCTCTGCACGCAGCCAGGAGCTCGATGTCTATTGATCACATAGGAAGAAAAAATTAACACCCTAAATTATTCATCTGACATAATTATTCCATAGCATAAAGAGGTGTGTATGACAGGTTTGGGATTTTAATATATAGTGCGGGATGAAAAGTAAGCTAAAGGTGAGCATTTCACAGTCTTTCACAATTATAGAGTATTACTCACATAATATTACTATCCTATATCATCTGTTCAACTCAAGAACTCTAGACTAAAAGGGTATTTTTTATATGAAGAAGAAACTGAATCAGAAAGGTTTTCTCAAAGACAATGTGCTCAAGTACAAGCAAGAGTCAAAGGCAGCGCATTTGTCACATACGATGCTGTACTCAGCAAGGACGAGAACATAGCAAGAGCTCTCCAGCTCCGTCCTTCCGTCACTAGGCAGTGTCCTGACCGTAAACATTGGTTTAAACAAGACCCTAACTGTGTGAGGCTCTGGATGCTGTCTCTCATACAACTGTTCTTCTGGGGGACAACTAATTTAAAAAGAAATGGTCATATTGCTATTTATTACTCTGGAGTCATAGGAGAGAAGACCCAGATATCCAACCATTTAACTCTTAAGATTAGCATTAGAAGAACTGGTCATTAATATAGCCCAAGTCATAATTTGTATTTGTTCCTTTTCTGTGACCTATGTAAGGAATGAGAAAAATGTATCTAATTTAGTAATAATGCTGGATGGTTCATTTTAATTGTCAACCAAAGATAGTGCAGAATTCCATGGGAAAGAGTCTCAGTGAGGCACTGTCTAGATCAGGCTAGCCCATCTGTGGACATCTGTGGGAGACTGTCCTGACTGTGCTAACTGAAGTGAGAAGGTACAGTGTGCCATGGTCAGCCACATTCCCTGTGTGAGACCAGGGCTAAGGAACAGTGAACAAGCAAGGTAAGTAAAACGTGTGCATCTATTCTCTCTGCTCTTGGTGGTGGGTGTGATGTGACCAGCTGCTCTAGCCTCCTTGTCCTGCATCCGGATAGCCTGTGGCCAGGAACTGAGTGACAACAAACCCTTTCCCCGATGTCCTTTCTGGCAGGGCTTTTATCACAGCAACAGGAAGGGAACTAGAATACATATCTTCCTTTCAATTTCAAGACTAAATTATGTCATCATTTTCAAGGGAAAAAAAGAATAACAAATATATGGGCTTATGGACTTTGTACACACACACACACGTATGCATATGCATGCGTGCACATGTGCGCACACATGCACTCTACCCCAAACTTAGGTATTTCTCTTACTAGCACTGGTATTGGGACCTCTTCTTCACCTTCCCTATGCACTTACCACAAGAAGTATTGATTGTATCGCGGAGCTCTGCATATTTCCATTTACTGAGATCATGCTTCTTGGTACCAGCAGCTGCCTTGGTAGCTTGTACAGCAGGACCTCTGTAATCATAAATTTTACATACATAAACAGGAAATACACTGACCAAGAGGCAGATACTCAGAATCAAACCTTCGTAATTTATTTTAAGCTCAATGTAACAAAGAAAGAGGTCAAACCAATCAGATTTCAAAACGTGAAAAGAAGGAACACAGGTGTTACGGTAAATAAAGGCCGAGGAGCTAAAATCCTGCCTCTTGGGTATCACACAAGTAAAGCTCAACCCCATCCCTACCATCTTCTACCTGGAAAACTTCCCTCTTAAAAAGGACAATGAAGGCAAGCTATCTGAGAGCAAGCATGTTGTCTCTCACATTTACACTTTGAAAGAATAACAGTCCCAGCAAACAGTCAAGGCAGAGACACTTTATATGACTAGCATTATTGAAAAATCATCTTTGGAAATACATAACCCTTTTCATGCCTTTTCTTGAGCTCTTTTCTTTCTGCTTGTTTGTTTTGTTTTATCTTATTATATTACATTATCAGTAATTAAAATTATTATGAGTTTTCTGTTTTCTTTTGTTTTGAAAAATAAACATACATAATATATAGTTTGATAATTGGATATACATAAGACACCAGTATATGCAATTGTGTGCACATGTGTATTATGCTTAGATACATTCTGAAGATAACACTGGATTAAGATTTTATTGTATAAAACATAACAACCGCTTTTTATTTATATTACTAACCCTGGTAAAATGTATTTGGAGTTAGAAGTAGTAAATGAACTCAATGCATGGAAATGTTCCCTTTCCCATCTCTGTATTATTAAAATAGTTAAACAAAAGTATAATCAACTGATTAACCTTATCATAAAGACAATCATACAAACATTAAAACAGTAATAGAATTTACTTGGTTTTTAAGACCTGCTAACTTAGCACTTTAATTTTGAAACTTTAAAGTTGACAAAATATTATTGATTCAAATGTACTTTAAAAAAATTATGGACAAGAGCTGGAAAGATGGTGCAGTCATTAAAGGCTAGGCTCACAACCAAAAAAATTATGAACTGGACAGTAACAGGAGGTTTTTATCTAGAAATTCAACTCGTGCCAGTGGTTTTTAACTAGTGACGTTGAAGACCCACTCTTACTCCACATACCCCTCAGCCAGGCAATGTGGCTCCCAAATAAGGGAGAGAACTCCCAGCCCCCTGGAGATGAAACTGAGAGGGAGACCCAGCACCAGTGAAGACTTGCCCCATCCAAAATGCCAGCTGTGTCCTCAGGGAGAAACATGGGTTAGAAGAAAGCTGCTTTTTTCTGTGTTATAACGGCATTTCTCATACAGAAATGTTACATGAGAAGTTAGTGAGCCATTCATATAACAGATTCTAGTCCAAATAATCAAAAGGAATTTAAAAGTATGATTTTTGTAGTAAATACTTATTTCTGTAAACACACTGCACTAACCTACTCAAAATTTCTGACATTTCTTTAGCCATTTGTTCCCTACAAGAAAAAAAAAGATAATATAATACAATTATATACATAAAGCACAGCACATAAATTTCTTAAAATATATGAAAATACAATTAAGTTTTAATATTATCAATACTGTAACTCTTTACTTTGTAAGGTATCTATTAATGACACACTTTCCCATAATTCTACCCATAAAACATGCCAAGATCTTTGAGTTTAAAGTTATTTGAGCACATCTCTAAGACTGTGTAAAAATTTTCAGATAAAATTTCACAAGGACCATGCTTTGGTGGTATTTTTATGTGCAGAATATAAATAGCATGCTCTAAATGCACGCAGGAAACTTGGCAGGATATAGATGCTGTACAAGGAGTTTTGCAGCAAAGATGCTTAGTGCATCTTTGTTAGTCTGACAAAGCTTCATGGTGGTAGGTAAACCAAGCTGATGTGCTCAGATAACAGACTAGAGATCTTTAGCTTCAAACCAAAGTATATATTTTAAAAAGGAAAAAAGAAAATCAATACACAGCACTTGTTAAGTGAAATGCCTGATGTGATCTGACCTTGCAAGGATAAGTACATCTGAAAGCAAAAGCTGCTATTTCTTTAATTACTCGGGAGACTGTCACTTTTCTCAGCATGTGCTTCATTCTGTGAAGCACACTGACAGTTTCACTGGGCTCAAGAAACCAACACTGTCTTGATTTCATTTCATCTCTGTCCTTTGCTTTTTTCCCCTTTCATAATTAATCATTTTCACATATGTTCTATTCATCCAATTCTAGCAACCACAAACACTTCAGTAAAAAAAAAAAATCACAAGAAGATGGATGTGTTGGCTGTGGGGACAGTTTCCTAGATGTCTGCAAGCAGCTGGAACTCTGATTAAGGGGCAGAGGCTTGCAGTGTGTGTGTGTGTGTGTGTGTGTACATATAATTCAATATGTATGTGTATGTATATATATTGGCAACACTTGGTATTTCTGGAGAGTTACCCAAGCAAGCATAGTAAAAGAAACTCCACCTGCGGAAGCTGACTAGTCCAGATGAAACCCACAAAATAAACTTTGCAAGCATAATCTAATAAAATTATATTTTGGCAATATACTATCCATCTCTGCTTATACATCAGCTTTTCAGAATTTTGTAACTTTCTAAAAGTATAATTTTTAAAATATTTGAAATTCTATTATCTCCCTGCCTCAGTTTCTGTCTGTTTTTTAACCATCTCCTTCTCCTAAAGTGCCTTCCACCTGTTTCCTCACAGCAGACTCCCAAGGAGTCAAATCACTTTCCCAAGCTCTTGATCACTTGGTTTGCTGATCATATAGAGATGTCTCCTAACGTTTCAGCACCAGGAGACAACTTCTACCAAGTCACTCTCCTCCCTGACCCTCACCAACATTTTACACCAGATTCTACACCAACTACAGGAGGTTTGCTGAGCCAAACTGGCCCCTACATCTAGATGCTTCCGCCTTCTGCCTATGCTGAGCTACCTGCAAATGTTTGCAATGTCACCTTAGACATCAATGCAGTGTTTACTAAACAAATTCAAACAACAACTATCAAGTGGTTGTTCTAAGGGAAGAGAGTCGGCTTCTCACCAACTATTCTTCGTTTCTGGTTGGTGCTAAGGTAATAACAGTGCTGCAAGCTTGTGTTCCTGGTGCCTGCTGAGATGTTGGGTGTTCTGAACAGGAACTGTCCTCTGACCCACATTAGATAAACATGTATGCCAGACACATAAAAGTGAAGCATACACACACACAAATACATTTTACATGTAAACTGTTTTGAATGTTAATAATATATTTCTACATAGTTTTAATGTACAATGTTTACTTTTTTAATATACAGCTTTTATGCAGCTGCAAGGCTTGTGTAACTGAGAGGAGATGAAGCCTCGTTTTGCGTGAAACTCTGAAGAGCACTGTTCTTGAAGCTGTGGCATTAGAGCTCGTGAGACAGTCTCCTGACACTTCGCACCCCTAGCTATCGTATTCATGGTGCCTCTCAAAGCAGAAACATCTGATTACGGATCGTGTCTTCTATGGCAACTATGCAGCTCCATAGTTAACGTTTCATCGTGAATGGCTGTCCCCTGCCCCTTATGTGGATTTCCTGGGGAGCTGTTGATACAGCCCATGCTGGTTACGACACACCTGCTCATGAGGTACAGTCTGACAGTCGACAGCTACCTTAATCCTGCTAAAATTCAGGCTGTGTAACTATCCTCAGATGAATATGGTATGTCCTGCTATTTCCCAGTGTCATTGAGGAAACCGACAGTAAAAGAAGCTTTACGCATAGACCTCAGACGAGACCCAGTCCGTGGGTTAGCCGACCAAGCATCACATACACGGAAAATTAAGCCTTTTACTTATTCTTCCTCCTCCACACCTGCTAGGAGGAGTGAATTTACATAAAACAAATTGGTATTAAAGTGGAAACAACAGAAGAAAGAGGAGCCAGTCCCGAAATCCCATGGCTGCATTTAAACCTTTCCCTAGGCAAGAAAAAGGGGGAAATGATTTCATTGTCTTCAATAAAAGGAAGCAACTTAAGATTTATTTCAAGGAGGGGACAACTTCTCACAAAATAAACCGAATCTTAAAGAGACGAGGAAGAATGACATACGGTGTCATTTGGGGTCTTGCTCCATTAGGTCTGTAAAAAGAATATGATTTGGTTACTGTTGCCACCAGGTCTGAACTGTGAAAATCTGAATTGTGTGAATTTGTGTTTTAATTACTTATTGATTTCAAAATACAAGTTACCTTTGATCTATATAAGATCATTGTGACTTTAATGTGTTTTTAAAATACTCATTGGAAGGATTGAGAAACAATAAATTAATGGAATTAGTAAAAAACTTAAAAAGCAAATATATTAAGATTGGAAAATTCAGACATTCATGACATTCATATGTTGTGAGATTTGGTGTTAATAGAAATTTGAATTTCTCTACAATTTCATGTGATTTGAAGTTATGAATTTGCATCAAGGATCATAAGTGTAATGGATTAGGATAATATTGGAAAACATATTTCATGCGTGCAAATAAATCTTACTTAGAAGTTGCTGGACAGGAACTTAGGCTGAAAAAGTAACTTAGAAACGTTTATTACAGCAGAAGCCATGTATTATTACAACATACCTAACTGATGCACAGTCCTAGGCAGCTCACTCACAATTCATACACTTTCATATACAGTTTAGACGCCAAAGCTTTTCAAATAACTACATACTGGGAAAACTAGTGACGGCAAATGAGCAAAACCCATCTTTACAGTTAAATAAACTCTAACCACCTGGATGGCACTGCCTTTTCCTTTTACAAGCAAATAGCGCCATCTTATGGTCAAAATTGAATATACCCCCGACACTTCTGAAAACCAAGATTGTGTATGTCTGCCTATTCACGCCTCTCTGGATGGAGAAAGCATGTACCCCTCACATATTTGTTTTGGATTTTTACATGAATAATAAAAACACCTGTTTCTGTATTCTTAAATGATAAATGTTAACTTTTTTGCAACTTGATGTCCAATATTAAGAACTTCCCTAGTGCTCTAAACTCCACCATAATATCTAGGCATAAGTCAGAATCTAAGGAACCAAAACATTTCTGCAAGATTAGTTTTCCTCCTTGTAAATGAATCTTTCTGATTTTGAGACACGAGAGGACCAACTGTGCCCCACTGCCAACTGTTAACAATGTGGTGAGTTGTTTCAAATTTATGTTAGGAAACTAAAGACTCCCTGCTTTATATGTATTGGGCTGCATTGTAACTGTAATATAGTCACTAACTTCTATGTCAGTATTTAACAAGTATTTAGAAGCTAAATTTCTACCCAGTACACAATACCCTTAAACAATTTCAGCAATCAAGCGGAGTTTTGTTCTTAACAGAACAACCATTAGCTGAAAATTGGGGTTTAATGTTTTAACCATTGAATAACGAAGTGGAAAATCAATTGTTTCATTCATTTGAATACAAAAGCAAATCCAAATAATTTTAAAATGCTTTTACTTCAAATATGTCAAAACCTCCGCCTCTCTCCTAGTCCTCTTCAAACAGACATAAGAAGCCGGAAGCCCACGAAAGCCCAGGTCAGGGCGGACACAGAGCCCCAGTACCTTCGGAGCGCCAGGTCACTCTGAGCCTCGTCGCTGATGAGCTCAGACTCATTCTGGGCGATGCGCAGAGCCAGCTCCCTGTCCCTGCACTCCTGCGCCAGGACCGCCTGCTGCTGGGACTCCTCCTCCCGCTGTCTGGCCAGCTGCGCTTCCACCTCAGCCTGCAGCACAAAAAGCCACACCTAGCAAGAGCGTTTTGTTATCAAATCTATTACCTCAAACAAAAGGAAAGCTTGGAGGCCTGGGCCAGATTCTCTGCTAACAGCCAAGGCTTAAACACTAGTCTCTCACTCTCCCAGCCCCGCCTCGCCCCACATATTATCACTGATGCTTCCTTTTCCCAACGCCAACTGAAGGAAGACGCGGCATGGCTCCACCATTAGGTGACCACAGCGTGATTATCCCCAGCGCCACAGCAGCATCCAGGCGCTAACAACTACACATATGCAGTGGATGCAAGACTGATTGACGGAGTTACAAGTCCATACTATGAAAGCAAGATAAGAGAAACATGATCAATCATTCTCAGCCAGGAATCTAAAAGCTGGAAATTGGGGGTCAGGAGGCGGTAGCACACGCCTTTAATCCCAATGCTTGATAGGCAGAGGCAAGTGGAACTCCGTGAGTTCAAGGCCAGCCTGGTCTACAGAGCAGTTCCAGAACAGCCAGGAGTACACAGAGAAATCCCACCCTTAAAAACAAAAACAAACAAATAAAACAAACAAACTGGGAATTGAGGACTTTCTTAAGCCTAATTCATTCATACAAGTATCTATAGTTATAAAACAACATTGTAGAAACTGAAGCTGTTTTTAAGAAACGTTTCTAATTTAAAAATATATTTAACTAAATATTATTACATCACTTCCCTCTTGCCTTTCTGCCCGCCAGACCTTCCCATGGCTCTCCTTTTAACTCCTCCCAGGTCTCCCCACGCTCGAATTTATACTCTCTTTTTCTTTGATTAGCTTGTATTTCTATGAAGTAATAGACCTCCACATGGGATTTTTATACCTAGTTTTTTGGGGGTGACTTCTCCATCCCTACCTCATCTGTCTGCCCCCTTCCCCACTGCACTGCACCCTCTCTCCCCATGATTCTTCCACTTTGTTCCATTGTCTTCCCCTCCCCCTTATCGTCCCATGGTCCTTTCTGGTCACTGGCCTGAAGCCATGCTTACTCCCACCTGGACACATGTCCTTGTCTTCCTGACCCTTGATTACCTCACATAACATTAAGTTTTCTGGTTCCCAAAGTTAAGTTTTAAGAGAATGCTAATCTGAATTTCCCCTTAATAGAGTAACAATAGTAATGATTACCGAGCTAGGAATTGTTCTGCAAGCTTTAATATGTGGCAACTTATTTAATAAAACTACTATTTATCCCCACTCTACAAAGAGAAACTCGTTGTGATATATAATGTCACCATTTCTGTTGGTGACAAAGCCTGGGAACTCCCTTCCCTAGCTCCAAGCCCCACCTCACACTCCCTTCAGGATCAGCCTTTAACCCCCAGGGTAAACCAATTTTTTTTCATGACTTGTGGATTCTGATAGGAATACAGTCCAGTGAGCACACACCTGGATCCGTTTCTCATCATCTTCCCTCTTCTTCCTTTCCTCCTCCTCTTGTTTTCTTTTTGCTTCCATCTCAAGTTTCCTGAGAATGGGAGAGAGAACTCTTTAAATTTTTAACTATAAGAAATCCTTCAGAAGACAAACGAGATATAGGTTAACAAGCACCACAGAGCAGGATGAACCCAAGCTAGCTAGCCTCAGACCACACGCAGCATCGACTTGGTTCAACTCTCCTAAGATTTAACTCCCCCTAAACAATTCTGAATAAAGCAAACACAATTGTCTCCCATAACGTAAAGCACTTCTAGATAAACTTGGTAACGATGGGTTCACAGATGGAGGAAATGAGGTTGGCATAGAAAAGAGCCATGCACGCCATGCTTACAGAAGCATCCTGTATTATTATCCACAATAACTAGGATGCAGAATCAGTCAGAAGTACAGCAGGGGATAAAGAATAATTCTGCCATCTGCAGCGAAATGGATGGAAGTGGAGGGTGTCGTATTAAGTGAAATAAGCCAGGAAACACGGGAACTGTGTGTTCTCTCTTATGAGGAATTAAGAAAAAGAGAGAACTCTACCTGAAAGCACAACAGTGATTTCCAGGGATGCTGAAGAGTGCTTGCCAGGTGAAGACAGGGAAGAAGAGAAAAAGAGTGGGGAGACATGCCAAATGCACACTACACATGTATGTGAGTATCACATGAACTCCACTAATAGATACAGTTAATATGTTTTAAAACAAAATAAAATTTTCTGGGCAGGTTGGCTCATGCCTGTAAACACAGCACCAAGAGGCATTGGTAAGAAGATTGTCACAAGTTTGAGGACATCCTGATTTATATAGCAAAATGCGGATCAGCCAGGGCTAAAAGACCGTCTCCAAAGCCATCAGGAATAAAATAAAGCTGGACTGTATTAAATTAAGTTGTTATGCTTCCACTCACAAAGTTTCAGACTTTGGGGTGAACAAGATGGCTCAGAAGGTAAAGGCACTCGCCACCAGACTGACCCCATCAATCCCAAGAACCCACATGGTGAAAGAGAGAACCAGCTCCACAAGTTGCTGACTTCCATGTGCACACATTGCAAAGAAGTAGCATGTGCGTGCACACACATTCACACATACATGTAATAAAAAATGTTCAGACAGTAGTTTTTCAGTTTTTAGATTTGCAGATTAGAAGCATCCAATCTATAGTTAACAACTGCATATAACTATATAAAATGAGCATCACTTCTTTTTGAAACTCATTGTAAAATTGTTTGATGTTGGTGTGTAAGTATAAAGCTCACTCAGAAGGCTGTAGCAGGAAGAAGAGAGTCCCAGGCCAGCCTGGGCTACACTCTGAATCCCTGTCACAAAGACTATGAATCGATAAATGTCATCTGATATGAGCAGAAATACAGTTTCAGAACAGCCATCACCCCTCATCCTGTAGGCTTCTGTCAGAACAAAACAAAGCCTTACATCCGCCTCTCCTCCTCCTCCTTCCGCCGACGGTTTTCATCCTCTTCGCGTCTCTTCCTTTCTTTCTCCATCTCTTCTTGAATGCGCCGCAGCCTCTCTGCCTCCTCCTGCTGCTGCTTCTTCTTCTGCAGCGCACTGAGGAGGTCTTCTGAGCTTTTAACAAGCGCATCATACTCTTTCTGTATTTGCTCCCTTGTCATCATGGTAGACTTAAAAAGTCAAACAATAAACATGTACTTAAGAAGTTACATCCTCTGTACAACATGGACATTCTTAGCACGACTGAACTGCATGCCTTAAACTGGTTACAATGGTAAATTCAATGTTTTGTGGGTTTCCACATTAAAAAAAAAAACTCTAAGAAACATAAAACAGCTGGCAAAATTTACCAACAAATCCATGTTCATATCTCTTTTTGAAACAGAATTTCACGTAGCCCAGGGTAAACCTCACCTAGAGATGGAGCTGAGGAGCCTCACAAATGGAATGACTATCTCATTTAGCCAAAGTCTGCTTTCCTTACTTATAACATTCAGTCAGTACCTAGGGAGCGTTGGGAAATTACATCTGAACTTGCCGGATGATTTTCCTGGGTTAATTTTGATTGATGATGATAACCTCATAAACCAGTCCCACCTGTGATCTGTAAAATCAGCTAAGTCTACCGTAGCATTTTCATCCTTTTCTTCATGTTTTTTTTTCTTTCTGTCTCTAATATTTACCTTGTCTACTGGAACTACAAAAGGCTTAATCTAAGTGCATTGACTTCTGAATGCTCCCTAAGAAAAGCCTGTAAAAACCTAATGTAGAATTGAGGAAACTGAAAGAGATTAAATATGATAACAAAGATTATAGAAAATCTTTTCAATCACATTAATAATCAAGCAGTTGAAAATGAGTCAAAATATCCCCTTTCCCCTTGAAAATGAAGAAAATTAATTGCTACTTTTAAGATAGCTGAGCAAACTCTGAAGATAACGTATTAACCACCACAAGTCATGTAACCTAACAGCAGAAGTACAAAAGGACACGCATGGCTATGACAGAGAACTATGTAAAAATGTATGCATACAAAGTATGATTATAAGGGAAATACAAACATGTATTAGCTGAATGCTTAGTATGGTGCTACAAAAGAGTGCTGGGTGAGTTCCTTTCCATTTTCAACCACGAGGCATTACTTTTATAATTTAGCAGTTTCATTTCTGGGGCCCAGTAGCCCAGTAGAAGAGTATCTGCTGGCCATACTCAATGGACTTTGTTCAATCCCAAGCACCACCAGAACAAAAAAAAAAAACCTCAGTGGAATAAAAATTGGTTTTTGAAAGTAGAAAAGCATAAAACAAACTAATTCACGTTAACCCTGTCTGAATCATGACTGTAAAAGCTTGACAACAAAGTTTAGTATTTTAGTTACTCTCTAGAGGGTAGTATTTTTCAAAAGATAAAAATCACATAAAGATTATCTTTTTAATATAAAAATTTTCAGATATTGAGAAAAGATTAATGTGGGTATCCACTTATTGTTTTCTTGAATAAATAATGATATTTTCCTATACAAGTTTTATACCAAAAAAACCCAGCAAATTATACAAAAAATAAAAGAAAAAAGAAAAGAAAGAAAGCTGAGTTAAAACAACCCACCTTAATTTTGGCCATCAAGGCATCAATGGAAACCTCCAGGTCTTTGATCTGCCTGTTCACCTCCGGCTTCCCATCTTTCAGCGCACTTACGACTTCATTGAACTTATCAAGTCTTTTCTTCAGTGTGCCCACCTTGACCAGGCCATCAATGCTGCAACAGGAAGGCATCATCAGATAGGTCCCTACCAGCTAAC
Organism: Bramus lutescens; assembly: GCA_001685075.1. Classification (NCBI taxonomy): domain Eukaryota; kingdom Metazoa; phylum Chordata; class Mammalia; order Rodentia; family Cricetidae; genus Bramus; species Bramus lutescens. Next base: position 27,286 of record LOEQ01006206.1, on the reverse strand, counting down.
GGTCTAGGAGGGCTCTCCTGGAAACTCGAAAGTGAACACTGCAGCTAAATGGGCAGGTTACTTGTGTCTGCAGTGTTGTTAAGTAGTCTGTTTGGGTCTCTCATTAAGTATAAAAAGAACCAAGCACACATATGAAAAGCATCAAATAAACATATGAACAGCATTGATGACTGTCAATAAGATTGAGGTCAACCATGTTCAGACTGAAAAATCAGGGTTCAAAGGATCCTGCACCTCACTGAAAAGGTGTGCTATCAACAGCTATTCAAACTTTCAAAGCTTAATAAGTAACTTGGTAACACAAGTTTTTAAGAAAGATGAAAATGAAATACACACAGTAAAATGATACACAAAACTAGATCATTTTATGAACATTCTTGAAAATTACGATTAGGCTATTGAGCGTCTTCCAAAATGGCATCTAACTTGGCATCATCAAGAAACTCAATGATACAGTAACCAGAATAGCAGTCTTGCTCAGTCTTCCATTCCAACCTCTTAGTGCTCACATTTCTGCCAGTCACTCAAACCTTTGGTAGAGCACCAAGCAAAGTAACGGACGAGCCGATTCCAACACACAGCACAAACAAGCCATTTGCTGATAGAACGGGACCCAGGTGCTCTTCATCATGACTGCATTGCCATTTATACTATAGTGCTGTAGAGATCTGTAGACACTGTTCATCTTACCGTGGTTTGTGTCTCCTTTTGCAAAGCCACATTCGAATGGTTTTCTGCATTTTAATGCATGCTTCAGCTCGATATTTTATTTTGTTTTTCACTATGTGTAAGAGTAAAATAAAATGACAGAAAATTTTGGTTTAAACAGGACATAAATTTAAAATGCATTCATTTCCACAAAGAAATTCTCATAAAATCTTGATGAATATGTTATTTCAGTCATCAAAATTGGGAATTCTAATGTTTCTTTAGCTTCTTAAAAATAATTTAAAAAATGATTGATGCAGCTAGCATTATATTTCAAATGTATTCTTCAGTATACAACACTACTATTTAACAAACTGTCCTGGGCCATATTTTTATTAAATGTTCTATTAAATATGTCTTTTAAGAAGTTAACCTGCCAAATGAGTTTAAGAAACACCTACTTCTGGAAATCCACATTGAACATTATAGGTATGGTATCTAAGAGTCCTACAGGAAAGGAATCTTTCAGCTGCTGGTGCCTAGAATTTCTTAGCACACTTGTGATGTGGGATTCCCCGATGTATGCTGTGAATACCATTGGTTAATAAAGAAACTGGCTTGGCCTGATAGGGTAGAACAGAGCAAGGTGGGGAAAACTGAACTGAATGCTGGGGGAAAGAAGGGTGGAGTCAGAGAGAAGCCATGTAGCCCCGCCAGAGACAGACTCCACAACGTTAGCTGGTAAGCCACAGATACATGGAAATACATAGATTAATAGAAATGAGTTAATATGTAAGAGTTAGCCAATAAGAAGCTAGAGCTAATGGGGCCAAGCAGTGATTTAAATAATATAGTTTCTGTATGACTATTTTGGGAGTCTGGGCAGCCAGGAAACAAAAAAGCAGCCTCCTACAACAGGAAACACTTATATTTTCTTTATGATACTTTTTCATAAATATGCACTATTATCTAACAAAAAATCTTAAGAATAATATGCCTAATTCCTTTGTGCTAGACCAAGTAAATTTTACTCTTCCATTAGTAAAGATTTCTCTACTAAATCCTACCACATCTACAGCACTATTTTATGTGTTCTGGCATACGGAGCATGGTTACTGATTGCCATATAGCTCCCAACACTAAATTTTCATCATAGACCTTCAAGTAATTCAAAATAGTCTACACTCACTCATGTTTTAGACCAGAAGGAAGTATCTGCTATAGCCTAGCATAGCTACAGTCAAACGCAGCTTGGTCCAGGGTAACGAGAGTGAGTCTGAGAGGGGAGGGACAGGAGACGGTGCAAAGATGAACCGAATCCCCAGCTACAGCCTAGAAAGAAAGTCTAGGAATTCAAACCTTGCCAGCTATTCAAGGAGGGCTAGGAAAGCCTCCTGGTTTAAAAATACAAGTGGGGCAGGAAGCTAGCAAGCAATTTTTGGAGCTAACGAAGTTATTGTGTAGCAATAAAGAGAGGTCGTACTAAGGTGTTGACAATGAAGATAAAGGGTTATACTATCTGAAGGCAAAAATCCACATAATTTGATAACTAATGAGATTTCACAAATAAGAAAAGAGAGACAATACCTAGGGGTGTCGCTTGCTTAGCATTTGGAAGGCCCAGAGTTCAATACACCACACTTCAAGTTAAATAGACTTGGGGGGTAAGAGATAGAGAGAGACAAAACACAGATCATCTACTGAGAATACCTAATGTAGGTACCATTTAGGCAGAGGAAGAAAAGCTTCAATTAAAACTGGAGGAAATGGGGCAGGGCTGGGAGTTAAGGAGCTAAAGAGGAAAAAGAAGGGAGTAAATTCTGTATTGCTTAGGACATGATGAAATTAACACTCCTAGAACATATTTCAGATAGTAAACATCAGACCTTCAAAAATAAAATTAAGTCTACAAATGCTGACTGAGGTACTGGAAGACCATTCCATCAGGCACAACAGGAATCAAAGTTGCAGCATCCTTGAGACAGCTCACAACATCCCTCAAACCATCTCGCTACCAAAATAACAAATCTTCATGTGAAATAGAACAGTTTGGTAAGGACTTTGAATTTGGTTGTTACTGAGACAGAGTTTCATTATGTATGCCAGGAAGGCCTTGAACTTTCTTTTTCTTTAATTTTCCTTTGTGTGTAGATGTTTTGCCTGCCTTAAAGTCTGTGAGCCACATACATGCAATGCCTTCAGAGACCAGAAGAGGGCACTGGATTCCCTGGAACGTCCCCGCACGCAGCTGTGAGTTGCCATGTGGGTGCTGGGAATCAAACCCAGGTCCTCTGGAAAAGCAGCCATGTTCTTCACCACTGAGCCATCTCTCCAACCCCCAGGCCATGAACTCTTGATTCTTCTACAGGAACCTGCCAAGTGCTGGGATTATAGAACGTTACACTACGCCAGAGAAAGAATACTCACGTTTGATGACTGACAGGGAACACCACTGAACTTTCTTCCAGCGACTACAGACTAGCCAAAGATTGACTCTTTTTACCAACTCCGCTAAGTGATCAGGGTCAGACTTCATAATCTGATCAAATTCTGCAAACTAGGAGTAAGATAATTTAGTGTCAGCATTAAACGGTAAACATGTTCAAACAGAGAAAACAAAATACATGGAAGTCAAATCCCAGATCTAACTTTCTGAAAATCATTAAAAGCCAACTCCAACAGGGAAAACAGAAAACTTAAACTTGTTTGGCCACATTTCATAGCCCTTTTCTTTTGTCCTTCAGCAATTTTTGGAGCTTAGGAAGGCTACTTATTCTTAAGTAGCACCAAAAATAGGAATAGGAAAAACTCTTAAATGACTAATTACAGAGACATTTGAGGGGAAATATTGAAAAGAGTTAACGTGTCTGAGCCAGTTCATCTACATTCTCAGACACACACACAGCTCTTGACAGTAAAGGCCATCTATAACAGGAAAGCCACCAAAAGTATTGTCTCTCCCAACACCTACCCTGATTTTAGACAAGAATAAGAAATTGAACTAAGAGATTGACCACACAAAGGCAATGAATATTTGGCTACCAATGAATGAAATGTATTATTTCTGCTATTTACTACCAAATTCCAGAATTATTCCCATTCTTTACTGAATATCACACTGAAGTATTAAAGTTTCTTAATCATGAAAACATTAAAGATATAGCAAGACTACACATCTCTGAATCTGCTTGCTTTAAGCTTTCAACACCCCTTTTCATTTTTCTGGAGGTAAATAATTCAAGTTCTTTCTCTATCCAGCTATTAACTAAATAGTTACTATACCTCTGAAATAAGAGAAATGTTGAATTTATAATAAATACTACTAAAGCAAAGCCAACTAGGAACATCTATCTTTTCTTTTTTTCTTAATTCTTCATAGGGAATGGTATGGGTTCCATGACAAAGACACCACAGAGAAAAACCCTTAATAGTAGTGCAAATACACATCTCATGCTCAAAAATGTGAAATCAGATTTATTATAATTACTTTATCCTCAAGACACTATAGATAGTTGATAGTATAATTGGCTATTTAGCTGCAATACAATTACATTTACAATTATAAGGATGTAATGATTAAGTCAGTATTTAAATGCTAAGGATGTGGAAATGCTATTATTAACACTTGTGAACAGTGCTAATAATAACACTTAAGTGTTTGTCTACAGAATACAGTTAGCTCCGAAGTATTTTACAATCAGTAAATACTTAAATGAAGTACTATATCAGCCAAAAAATACAACCTACTATGCAGTGTTTATATACTTCTTCCCTGAAAATTTGGCAACAGTCAGTACAAACTCCAATCCAATTTCATATGCCTTATATATCTACCACACTCGAGGGAAACTCTCTCACAGTGAAGACTCCGACATACTATGAAATCTCACCATGCAAAGTGGCACATGCTCATAATTCCAGCATTTCGGAGCCTGGGACAATCAGATAGATAAATCCAGGCCAGTTTGAGTTACAAGCTGAGTTACCTAACTGGCTCATAAATTAAAATAGTCTTGAAATGCTTTCAACTTAATTTAAATATTAAAGGTATTTAGTTATTCCCTATTTAAGAAAATATTCAACAATGTTCTGATTTCAACACTGATGAAAACTAAAATTTAAATTCAGAATATGAAACACCCCTAAACAGGAAAACTGTGGGAAATGAAACATAATTTCACACTGTTGTATGTAATGTAATAATAACATCAATCCCTAATAACCAAGAAAATACATACCAAGCCCAACTACCATATGCTAAAGTTTAAAATACAGATTTACCTTGCCAGGTCTGAAAAATACTTTAGTTAGCCCAAACTTGTAGTCAACTTCATTTAATCCCAAAGCTTTAAAAAGAGCCTGAAAAACAGGTTTAAAAAATTGAGCTCCAACTAGAAATTAATAGAAAAGATTTGTTGCTGAGAAATTTGTATTGAAGCAGCATCTATACCTTACAAAATAGCCTTGGATCCAATCTTGCAAGTTTGTCTGGCATGTACTTCTTGTACATATTATAGAGTTCATGAAATGAGGCTCTTGAAGGGAAACCTCCTTGCATTAAGTCCAGCACTGACACCATACCTAGAGTCATGAGCACAGATAATTCCCAGTCACAATACAGTAGGGCAGGGTAACTCATCTATGTTACAGTGAGCATTTGTGAAAAGACAACTTATAGAGAGAGAATGTCATGGTGAGACGCTGGGCAGGAAGCACACCTCCAACCAGTAAGCCTCAACTTCTTCATCACTTTATGAAATCCCAATTAAAATCAGCACAGCTGATCATTTCACAGAGGCATCCCATCTAGAAGGTTCCAGTATCATGTCTTTTTTTTTGCTGCTCAATTTTTTTTATTGATTTTTATTGAGCTCTGCATTTTTTCTCTGTTCCCCTCCCCTTCAACCCTCCCCCAAGGTTCCCATGATCCCAATTTATAGAAAGCAAAATTCTGTATTTGGCCACTTTCTCCATTTCTAGAGTTTCCCCAGAACTAATACAAAAGAGAATTTATTAAACATTATGAGATATATAACACATATAATCTCTCTCTCTCATACACACACACACACACACGTACGCGTGCGCACACACACCCTTCTACCAGTTTGGGACTGTGGCACCCAAGGAGAACACTAGCCATGCATGTCCAAGGCCCTAGGTTCTAGCCCCAGGCTCAAAATAAGACCTCTTCTACTAAAGAAACTAATCTATTGGTTGGGAAGCTGAGTCTACAGGATAAAATATAAATTATTACATTTTAATTTAATGCTAATAAGTGGTCAGTCTAAGCCTTGGGTTGACATGAGCTTTTCTGGTCAGAGTTACAGAGGAAGGAAGCCTGCCTTTTTTCATCGTCCCTATGTGCTCCTGACATTCACCTGATAGGAATTTTAGTAGAAAGGCTCATGTGCTGGGTGGGTTTTTGTCAACTTGAAATACACTTAAGTCATCAGGGAAGGGAGAACATTTCTTGAGAAAATGGCCTCAACTGGCCTGTGGGCAAATCTGTGAGGCACTTTCTTACTTAATGACTGATGTGGGAGGGCCCGGCCCATTGTGGTGCCACCGTTGGGCAGTTGGTTTGAGGTCTTGGATTGTATAAGAAAGGTAGCTGAGAAAGCCAGGAAAGTGTTCCTCCAGTCTGTCCTTAGGATTCTGCCTCCAACGCCCCACCCTGACTTCCAGTCCTGATGTCCCTCAGTGACGGAGCTTGACTCCAGGGTTGTGAGATGAAAGAAAGCAAACTAGGAGAGTGTCTTAAATTAATTATCCTCAAAAGAGAAAATCCAAACAAAACAAAAAGCCTAAATGGAAAGATAAAATGGGATCTATATCTTAATGTCACACAGAGATAAACGTTCAACCGCTTTCACACGCTCAGACTTGGTGTACAGACACCGGGTCACACAAGTCAACAGGCAGTAGGACTATTCAATAAAAAATACTGTGCTGGGAGCCAGGGGTGTGACCCAGCGGTAGGGCGCATAGCTTGTGCTCAGGAGGCCTTGGGTTCCAGCACTAACACCACAAAAACAAAATCCAAGTAAAAATTACTATAATGAACGGTCATTTTGGTGATTGCAATAGTGTGAGTGCTTATTTAACTATAATAGTAACTACTTAAATTATTAAGATGTAGTTATTAAATCAATATTAAAGAAATTAGGAGTGGTAAAAATGTGAATATGTGGAAAACAAAACTGAAATATACCCTTTCTTTATTCCAAATGCCAAAATGAATTTCAGTTAGACAAATTAAAATGTAAAAAAAATACAATTTTCAATAAGTGTATTTTTAATTGTAACATAATCTAGGGAAGGCAGCCCTCTACACAGATTGAATGCTGGCCTATTGGACTGCAAAAAGAATTAAATCTCTGTGAGAGAGTAGGGCAAGGCAATAGCTTTAGATGGCAACTTGGTAACATTCACCTTTTATGTAATTTCTACTTTTATAAATCTAAATTACAATTTTATCACTTATGGACAAAGCCATGTGCAGATATCCACAGCCACTGCTTACAGCAGGAAAACAAACAAGCAAGCAAAAAAAAATAAAGACCCATTCATCAAAACTGTATTACATTCATAAAATAATGCAGTGATTGGAGACCTGGAATTTATCTAACCAGCATAAAAATATATCTAAGGCATAATGTATACTGATTAAATCAACACATGGAGACCATTGGTTTCTTCCTTGCAGTTCTGAGGATTGAACCAGGGCTTTTCACACGCTAAAACAAGTATTCTATCACTAGACTGAGCTACAGTCCCAGCACTCAGGCTATGTAGTTCAGCCTGGCTTTGAACTCATGAATGGCCAGAAGAAGATTTAGTTCTCAGATCTGCTAGTAGGGAAAAAAAAGTAAGGTTTGGTTAGCGCTATCACAGTTTTGGACAATAAAATGGAGTCACCTGTTAAACTACAAGCTAGCTGACCATGTTAAAATACATTCTTGTGTGAAGGAGGAATCCCACCAACTCGCCAGGAAGCTCACACTCTGCTAATCTAAACACACAACTGCAGCTCCACATGCTTTACACACTAGACACTTACTTGGAGAAAAGTATGCCTTGCTAAAAATCCAGGGGAAACAGTCAAAGTTGAGGTAATGAAAATCACCCTTAAAGACAGTATACAAAATATACTGCTATGGCATTTTTCAGAATACTATCTGTTATTAACACCTGAGGAAGGGCATGCTAGAAACCAGACTCATCTGTAATGTACATGCAAAGGGTTTCAAATAAATGCAGTTACTGAGCAAAAAGAGTCCCTCATTATTATATGCAGAAGTATATTAGTTGGATTTCTAGTATTTGTTTAAAATTAATCACAAATAAAGTTTTGTATCTGATAGACTGTGTATTCCATTCAATGGTGAATTAGTTTAATATACAGTAGAAAGACCAGGACTTTGAGAAAGTCAAAACACAGGCAGTTCTTAAAGGGAAACTTTGAATAATTGTATATAATATATATGCATGTATTATATATAAAGTATATACACATATTATACATAATAATTATACTAGCACACTGATGCACAGTAGACAGCTCATCAATCTCATGAAGAACTATACAAGTATACATAAAATCTGCAACTGTGGCTGTGAAATTAAAGATGCCAGACCTCAGCACCATGAGCAAAGCCCCCTTTGGAGCCAGGATCAAGGCTGGTTTTCCTAGGAAGCAGTCACTAAGCCGACATATGAAGGATGAAAGAACGATGTCCTGACAGAAAGTAGCATGTACATAGACCCCGTGATGGGAGGGAATGGAGCACTAAGACCAAGTCTGTGTAGCTGGAGCACAGACAGAAGGAAATGGGAAGAGGGGAGCTAGACACAGGCCAGAGGCTAGCACCAGGATTGCACTCTTCACCCCATGGTCACCGGGAGCCATCAGAGCATGTAAGCAGGAAGAAGGAAGACTTGGTCAGAGCTGAACTGTGGAGTGACAATGTCACACATGTCTCCAAGGCACTGAGCAGATGCAAGGGTACACGGACGACGGCAGCAAGAAAGCAAGCGACAGAAGGCGTCAGCTTCTGTTGGGAAGCAACAGCATTCACTGTAGATCACAGGAACGAGACAGAACGTGTCCTGCACTACCCAACACGACAGCCACACTAGTCAAAGGTCTTAGTGGCATTAGGCACACATAGCTGCTTATGTTTTAGTACTAAAAAATCTTAAATAATTTCTCCAGGAGTCCCATCAGCCTTATTTCAAATGCTTAAGAAGCTCATGGTGGTGTCAATCTCCTGGTTACCACACTGGGTAACACCAGGCGTTCCGGAAGGAACAGAGGAAGGAGGCAGAGAAATCCAAAGGAGAGTGATAGAGAAAGATCTAGAGAAAAACAGGAGGAAAGAGATCCGTGAAGGAGAAGCCATGTGAGTGACAGAGGGGGTCCAGAGTATCTTAGTGGATTGGAGCAGAGTCTCACGGGGCCTGGCCCAGCACTTAATCAGCACTGCTGACTCAGGAGAGGCAGGAAGGGACTACAGCAGGAGCCCAAAGGCTTCTTCATCCTGTTTTAATTCCCCCCGCCTAGTGATGAAGGAGAAGCAAGGACACCAATCCCGCAGTTAACCCAGTTGTGTGGGGAATGGGGACCAGTGTGGACTGCTGCTGCTAGAAGCAACCTGAGTGGAGATCCGGATTTGCCAGGAACAAGTTTTTTATATGTGTTTTACTTCACAAAAAGGAAAAGTCGATGTTGTTCACATTATCTGCCTCCTGTGCTTTGCTCAGAATTAAGAGATGGGGAGCTGTCTGCTTGCAGAGATTGTGACAGACTCTGAAACTACGTAAATACCTGAACACTGCAGTTGAGACAGAATTTGGGCGCCTTCAAAGTGGTGGCTTGTCATCTTTAAGTTGGGTTTGATGCAGCGAATGAAGCTCGCTCCCTGAAAGATTAAGAAACACTTTTTAAGATAGTACATACAGCATCTATATGTTTCTATTATCTTTGAATACCACCAACTTCCACAGCACACTAACGTTAATGACACAAAGTAATTAGGAATTTAGAATTTTATCATTATTTCTATAATTTGAACCTTAAAATTAATAACTATATTATGACTAAATATTAGCAAGATGAAACTTTAGTTTTGAAAAAAGTCTTTCACTGCAAATTATTTCATTACATTTAAACAATGCACTCTGTAGGCTTAACTATCTTCTCATTGAGGATTTAGCTTTTTGTTTTTCAGGGCCAGGCCTTGCACACACAGGCAAACATCCTACCACTTAACTAGAAGCCTCTATAGAGGCTACGAAGGGAATTTTCGACCAAAATGTAAGCAAACAAAACACAAACGTAAGACACTATTTTCATTCAACTTCAAAAAGATAAGGCCCTGAACTGCACCGCTATGTGTATTGCTTGTTAAGCAGTATTTTTAAAAACTTAAGGGCTTCCATGTGGTGACCATATTTTGCTGAATGAGGCAGAAGGAATACTGTTTATACCAGAGCACAAGTGCTGTGTACAAAGATAAGGTAGCAGACAACCAAACAAATGCTTCTCTTCAAAGTAGTCACCATAGAACCCTGAATAGTTATTTCAACAACGATGATCTCTATGGACACTTTATGTTTCTACAAACTACAACCACCTCATCATTTTAGAGCAGCCCAGTCTTTGGGGAGTGAAAATAAAACAGCCGCCCCATCAGATGGCATTTAAAGATGCCTGGCTCATAAGGAACAGTGAGGGGGAATTCCATCAAATACATTATACACTTGTACAAAATTCTCAAAGAAAAAGATATTGTATTTTTTAACAAAATGCTTAGCTCTTAAGAGTCAAATATTTTAGACTCAGAAACTTCATGATTTTCTGGATGGCTCCAAAGGCAAACTCATCAGCAAGTAAAACAGTAACTGTGGGACAGAATGGACATTTGGCTGCTGGAAATGACTGGTCCTTAAAGGGAAAAGCATGAAGTTGAACTCGGCGGTTTGTATGAAAACTAAGACTTTCCTTGGAATTACAATTTTTCTATAACCCACATATCCACTGTCTTTCTTTTTCATTTTGCATTATAAAGACAGGTTCTCACTATGCAAGCCAAGGTGGCCTCAAAATTAAGAGCCTCCTGCCTCAACTTCCCAAATTCTGAGATTGCCAGGAATGTGCAACCACACTCAGCAATTAGGACTTCTCTCTAGATGGATCTTGTTTTTCAGTTCAAACACTGGGGTGAACCCCAGTATAGGGAGTCACACCTGTATTCCCCAGGACACTGCGGCAATGACAGGCTAATTGTAAGTTCAGGGCCAGCCTGAACTATATGAGGTGACACTATCTAAAAATGTAAGAAAAAAAAAAACAGCCAAGAGCCAGTTGTACAGCTTAGTGGTAGAGCATTTGTACAGCATGTGCAAGATCCTAGGTTCAAGGCCAACACCACCAAAACACAACTAGAAAAACAATATCAAGGTGAATCAACAGAATGTAGTTAGAAGATGAACTTGTAGTAAGTTTGACATTTATCGTTTATAAAGGACAGAAAAATATCAAGTTCATTTTTGTCTGCAGCACACTGCCCTGTCTGAAGAGTGTTACTATAATAAATTGTATGTTTTATCTTTAATATTAAAATATTTGCTCTTTTTTATAATTACTATTTTCACTTTTGTGAAATCTTCATTTATTAACAACAAAAACTTGCAAATAATTTCACTTCACATGCATACTTGGCCTTTCTTTTAAAAAAAACTGATAATAAACACCATACCATCTCAAAAGCTGACAGTGTGGCTGTTTGGTGTGGCTGTGGCGTGTGTGGGTTTGGGGTGTGGGTGTAACTGGTTGTTGTTGTGGGTGTGCACTGGGGCTGGCATCCCGAGCGTCATGATTACCAGGTAAAAGTCTACCACTGAGCTAAATTCCAGCCCTCTAAAAATCAACTTCTTTTTGAAAGAGAATGTGGTTTAAAAGATACCTCTCATTATCCCAGGGTTACTGTGCTTACTTGGATAACCACTAATAATCGTTTCAGAAGACTATTTTAAAAACATACGTTCTTCAAATAATCCAATAAAAAAATGGGGTACAGGCCTAAACAGAGAACTGTCAACAGATGAATCTAAAATGGCTGAAAGACACTTAAG
>LOEQ01006206.1:0-15079 GCA_001685075.1 Bramus lutescens | reverse complement strand
AATCTACATGGGAAGTAGAAAAAGACAAGATCTCCTGAGTAAATTGGGAGCTTGAGGATCATGGGAGAGGGTAGAAGGGAGGGGAGCAGAGAAAAATATATAGCTCAATAAAAAGTTTAAAAAAAAAACCCTGCTTTCTTATTAAATATACTCACAGTACTTCGCAGTTTATCCAGAAGCAAATTTAACTGTGTCTAGAAAAGAAAGAAGATAAGATTATTTCAAAAAAGTCAAATAGTACAATGGAAATGAGTTAATATTAACTCTCCAATATGAGACCAAAATAACATGCAAAAACATCCACATGTAACATATTATAATAACCTCCTGGCACACAAACTCTGTAACAGGCAACGTCATGCAAAATGGCTAATGAAATGTCAAGGACAATAACTTACATTACTAACACAGAACTCATATAAGTAAGGCTGGAAATGAGCGGAACATTAACAAATAAGATAAATAAGGGAAATTATACAAGCCATGAGTGAGCGCATGTGAAGATACTGGGGGTGTACTCAGCATTAAAGTTGCAGTACAGTATCTGAGCATGTGGCAAACGAGGCACCACCGTGTCACATGCTGTGAAGGCTGAGATGCTTAAAATGAGCACGATTTGTACACCAGCATTAATTAGTTCATGCAGCACAGCAAAACAAAACTATTTTATGTAGCTCCAGAAACTCTCTTCCTTAGTTTAAAATGTTATATATTTCATGTGCTTTTAGGAGTCTAACAGTTTCCTGAAAATATTTTTCACAATGAATACAGTTGACCACGCTTTCCTAGTGTTACAATGCTGATTAGAATTTACCCTGGCTCAGTATGCTTAAATTATGTTTGTTTTGCTAGTCTGCAAAGCAATTTTAAATGGAAATGCTTATTATGCTACTTGGAAAATACAAATTAAGATGTTAATTCTTAAATTAACATATTGTGTTCAGCATAGCTATAATTAATAGCAACATGGAGGCTTTGCTGAATGCTCTTCCGTGAGCGGGGCGATGTTCGAAGACTTTTCATGAGCATTGTTATATTTAATCCAATGAATAATACAGCACGATGATCCTAATTAAGGCTAGATTATTAGCCTCGGGATACAGGTGTTATTAAGATCTAGGGATAAAAACTGATGGGTCTGAGAACATGTGGCTAGTAATGGCAAGTCCCTGAGATCAATATTCTTTCTCTTGCTGTGAGTAAACTTGTTACTAGAATTTAAAAAAGTTATCATGGCATTGACTGAAGACTACAGTCACATACACAAAACTAGCTGACAGAAGCCAACCTCAGTCTGTACCCCAGACAACTGAAAAGCACATCAACAGCCTCTTTGGGGAGAAAGCAACAGTTATAAATCCCCTCATTTTAATCCAGAGACAGAGTTCACTGTTTTGCTCCCAAAAATGGGCATAAGTCAGAAGAGTAGAAGGAAAAATTAAAGAGCATCAGCTGAGCAAACAGAAAAGAACGTCCATTAACACACAAGCCAAAGACGGGGGGCAGGAAGCACCCTTGGCAAATCAGGCTTTGCGTGGTTTTTTTTTTTTATTTCATTGTCTTTAGATTTGATGTTGATTATACGTGTGTGCATGTTGCAGTTACCCTCAGAGGCCAGATCCCCTGGAACTAGAGTTGCAGGTGCACGTATATCATCACCCGATGTGGGTGCTGGGGACAGAACTTGGGTCCTCTGGAAGAGTAGGACACACTCAGCCTCTCAGCTGTCTCTCTAACCCTTTATATTTTATTTTTAAAGATGCAAATATTTGTGTTTAATCTGCATATCATGTATTTACATTATGATTCATAACAGTAGCAAAATCACAGTTATGAAGTAGAAATGAAAATAATTTTATGCTTAGGTTCACCACACATGAGGAACTGTAGTAAAGGGTCACAGCATTAGGAAGGTTGAAAACCACTGCTTTATATAAAAACTCTTCTTAATTATATCATTTTTAATATTTAAAGTATGCATTTCAAAAGGCAAAATGCAGTTTTATAGGAAATACAATGATACTTACTGAAAATATATAGAAAATTTAATTATATTTCTTTGTTCTATACATTACAATTATTTATTTAAGGGTTTTTATTTTTATATTTATGCAATAAATATAAGCAATATTGAATAATTAAAAACAATTAGTAGCATTCTATCACTAAAACACACCTTATTTTAAAACATTATTTGTTAGATTTTAAAAATTAATTTCTGATTCAAAATTATAAAATAAATTATTCTTTAACATGAGATAAGCAAATTAAAGTGTCTGCCACCCCCGAGCACTTCTCTTTTATAGAAGTTACCAAAAGCTTTAGCTAAAGTTCACTTTAATACACATGCCCATGATGCCGTGAGAAAAAATGCGTTGACAATGAATCGCAAGCTGAACCGTGAACTTGAGACGGGCGCTTTAACATAGCAGCCATGCTTTGAACAGAAGTCTGTGAAGGTGATCATTTACCTGAAGCCCCGGGATGTGCCTGCTTTTCCTCTCAACTCAACTAGTCCTCTCTAGCCATCCCGAGCTGAACTACTGCAGCTAAACAAAACTGCTGAATGAGGAAGGAAACAGAAAACACGTGGGAAAGGGAAGGTTTGAAGGTCACCCAGGCAGAATGCAGAAGCAAGAACATTAGGAGGATTAATCTGATAGGCTGTGTGCAAACACAGTCTGAAAATATAAGCATTTCTGTATACTCGCTTGCTACAACCATAATTAGATCGTACATACAAGCATTGATAACGCAGAGTCTTCTCTTGAGACACGCCTGTGGCAATTCCATCATCTACATTATCCACTTCACAATACAAAACAATGGCTTTTATTTTAAATATAGCCCAAACACACCACAAAAACCAAAAACCCTTCAATTAGTTATTTAGCACAAATACCTTAAACTTGTTTCCCACACTGATGAAGCTGAGTTTTCCTGCCTTTTGCTTTGTATCTTTGCTGTTATTTGTGGATGATTCGAATAAGGCCCGTATAAACTTATCCCTGGATTCACAAATCAAGGATTCAAGAGACATATGTAGTGCGTCATTGTTTTTCTCCACAAACTGGGTCTGAAAAAAAAATCAAATAAAGTGTTTCCATCTGCCTTGTAATGAACATCCCCTAACTGAGTTCCTATGGAATTTTCTAAGAAAATACAAATATTCCTTTTCCCTACTGACCAAGAGAGCCTGCCACTTCAGTGTGGGTATTTCGCACTTTGAGGGTGACCAGGGCATCAAGGAACTGAATTTCTGAAGCTGTTCAGGTTTAAACGCCCAGAGCCTACCATAGGCAGTGTGGCTCAGCGTCAGCCGCTTCCTCCCGAGCAATGGCAATGCCGCACTCACCGTCTCGTAGCACACTGCCCCTGCGAAGTGCCGGATGATGAAACCCTCGTCGTCTCTCAGGTTCCTGTGGATGGCCAGCTTAGACTTCCTGGGAATCTAAGGGAAAGGTACGGAGAGAAGTCACTGCATCACCAAAACAGTCAGTCACTTTCTTTAAGCAATGCCAAGTACAGGGTACCGAGAGTAATAAAGGAATTTCACATTTTTCATAATTACAATACTTTTAAACAACAAATACACTTTAAAGTACTTGTGGGATTTAACCAACAGTTGCTTGTGCCTTAGTGGAAAAAAATTGTTATAAGACCAAAACATACAAATATGTACACCTGCTCTACAGGAAACAGATACACACACCTGTCACAATAAAACATACACACATGTACAACTCCTACATGCAAAACATACACATATGCACACATGCCACACATAAAATATATGTACACATGCCTGAAACACAAAAACATATACACATGCATACCTCCTACACACAAAATATACACTCACATACCTGCCATACAATAAGCATACACACATGCACACCTGCCACACACAAAACATATACATGTACACTTGTCATATACAAAACATATACACATGCATGCCTGCCACACACAAGACATACATACATGTATGAATGCCACATATAAAATATAAACACACACCTGCCACACAAAAAATATACATATGTGCTACACACAAAACATATATTCATGCATGAATGCCATACACAAAATATACACATATGGATGAATGTCACATACAAAACAAATACACATTCATGCCTGCCACACACAAAAACTTGGTTAAGGGTGCTTATTATCCTTCCAGAGGACTTGAGTGTGGCTTCCAGCACCCATGTCTGGCAGCCCAAAACCACTGCAACTCTATGTGATCTGACATCTTTTTCTGGTCTCTGCAGGCACTACCCTGATGTGCACGTATTCACCCAGGGACACAAATAAAAATAAAATCTTTTAAAAAGTAAAAGTTTTTTGAAAGCAAACACCAAACAGAGTTGCAAATTTTCTAAAATTAACCACCTGCTTCTAAAGCTCAGTCTTCATACTCATCAGAATCACTCAGAGGATCTAAACCTCCCTTACCCAATGGTATTTAGATAGGCTGATTTCTGAGATGTGGCCAGGAAGAAAACCACGAGGTCAGCACAGGACACTCTGGTGTCTCAAACCAACCATCCTACACAGTGAGCCTGGAACTACTTCAAGGAAACTATGCCATTTTAGGGTGGCAGCATTTAACTACAGTATCACATATTTGAATTATTTAAACTTTCCAAACTACTTCCACATATGTGATCACATCTGTCTCTAAAACTAACCCAAAGGGAAGGAGATCATACCATTTAAAATGAACAGAGTAAGCCATGGACCCGAGGTCTGAGCCCTTAGAATAGAGAACGGGCAATCATTCAGGAGCCAGAATGGAGGTTCTGCTGCCATACCACCTTGCCTGCCTCCTAAGCCACCACAGCCTCACATGCCATCAAGGCATGTCATCCACCTCCCTCGTCTGTCTCTATTCAGTAGCATAAAGATACTAAAAGGATTAAATAAAGTCATTCAAGTAAAAGCACTGGGACAATGCGTATAGTGTTCCATGAATGGCCATCACACTTAGTTTTTTTTTTTTAAAAAAAAAAAGCAAAACTAATGGCCTATGTAAATCGGGATTCATTGCTTTGTTCTTGCTTGTTCTCCCTGAGAAAAGCAGCCGGGCTTCATTCCTGATGCTTGAGCTTGCCATCTTTAAGTTACACACCTCTGGGATTACGCTGGGCAGTTATATTGACTGAGATCAGCACTCTTGGTGAGGCAACCATGCATCATAGGCCATACATCAAACAGCCATAACCAAGCAAGACTGGCTATGCACCTTCAATATTAGCAGAAGTTTTGTTAAGGAGACATATTGTTCTGCTACTTCCCACCAAAGTACTAGAAGCAGGCTGCCCATATGCTAACTCCTGGGGACATGTAAGAACTGTGGGCTAATAGAAAAGGTGGCTCTGAGGACTTGAACACAAATTTTTCCAGTAAGCCACTGAATCTATATCCCACTGATATTTTGTCAGTTTTTTATTGAATTTTAAATTGTCTTTGCCTCTCTTTTAACATATTAATGGGTCTGTAGTAACATCTGGTGTGTATATGCACTGTCATTCTGTTAATAAGGAACACAAATGAGCAGCTTTGTTACCATTCATTTAAGCAGCTTGTCTCATCAAAGCAGTGACCACTACACTATTTCACAACTTCAAAACACACACGGTTAGTGGAGACACTTGCCAACTTGTACCCTAAGCACTAAGCAACTCTAAGCAGCTTCTCTCATTTCTTTTTCTGTCTTCTTTTGAGGGAAGTGGGGAGAGCCCTGCTGCTCTTCTCCCTGCCACAAAGCAGCATCTACCTTCACGACTGAAACTCAAGCCAGCATTTCTGTGCTGGTCGGGCTTTGTGCACTCTGGGTGAAGCTACGTCTGCACTGTCTCAGGAGATGATGGCTGAGCGGAGGGACAAGCGCAGAGTTGGAGGAACACAGGAAACTGTCTAAACGGCCACAAATGCCAGGGTCACAGAGAACAGCTCCACTTGCACTCCTAAAGGACTCAAGAGCCAATGGCAGCTCAGCAACCTGGGCACTTATGTCTATCGCTGGCTCTGTTCTTCTTTCCTCTGCACTACCTGATCTTCCTACCAATGCAGTATCATTTCCCTCTCTGGGTGCACGAGCTACGGCACTCAGCTAAAGCTTTACTCTCATACACGTATGGACCACATATGTGCACATACACACATACTTTTATGGCCATCCATAGGAAATGTTTGCTGGTTAAAACCTACTTGCTCTAGTCGTTTGATAACGTTTGACTCTAGCTGTTAGCAAAATCTAGTGCAGCTGTTTGCTTAAAGATTTCTCTTCCCAGCAGAAGCTCCGTTTTGGAATGGCAAACTCACAGAGAGTCGGAAATGGTCCTTGTGCTTCTGGTGAACCGCAGATGTGAAGTGCTGGTCACTCGGTTGGGGAAGACGATTTTCTTCATCCAGAATATCCAGGATTCCCACTAATTTCACTTCAATTAAATCTATTTCAAGATATCAAAACCAGTCATAGTGTGAATCAATACTTTAAAAAATATTTACTCCACTTCGAAAAGTATTTGGAAACAAGGTAAGAGTGAGTGATGAACATCTTCTATTGAAGGCTGTCTAGAAATGGAAGAGTTTTCATTTCAAATAGCACCATTTAGTTAAAGGTAATATCATAGTTTTAGTACAAGTTTTGGAAAAACAACTTCACAAAGAAAGTGACCATTCAGCTCCTCTATCTATGGCCCCAAGAATGTCACAGAGGGGGTGAGGGACTGTAAGAGTCAGAATGCCAGGAAGTCTGCTGTGAAGAAGCTGTCTCTCCTAGAAATAGCTACATAAACAAGACTTGAACAGTAGCAATATCAGCAGATGCATTAATGCAGGAGGGGTAAATTGTTGTGTGGTTCCACCCTAGACAAAGAACTACAGACAACTAATGAGTTCTGGAAGAAGGAGAATTAGCCTCTCCCAGAATTAAGCCCCCTTATTGGTTGTCCAGTGCAGAGTAGTCAGTCTTGAAGCAATATAATATATACAAAGGGCAAAATGGACTAGCAGGTTGTGTGTGTGTGTGTGTGTGTGTGTAGATGTACATGTATAACAATAATAAAAAAGTTTATCAACTTGGAAAAAACATGGAAGAAGTTTGAGGGAAGGTGGCTAGGAAGGGTTGGAGGGAGGAAAGGGAAGGGGATTGATGTAACACTACTCCAATCTAAAACATTTTTAATTTTTTTTCAAAGAAAGTAACTGATACCAGAAGCATTCTTTGTGTACACTAGGGTGACAGTCTAAGGACCCAGAACCTCACCCTTTTCCAGATGACATCTACATTCAAACTCAAAATTACAGAAGTTTTTGCATACAGAATTTCTTAATACTATTTTCAAAAACTGATTTTAAAACTTTCAAACATAATTTTTAGTAACCATATATTTTTATGCTCCACCCTTTATGTTGGTTAGATTTTTCTGCCTAACCAAAATAACTATATATTTTAAACATCTTAAATAAAATAATATCTGTATACACACCCACATATATATGTATATATATATATATCTGTATATATATATATATATATGGGGGGTTGGAATACAGTTCCAGAATGCAGAAAGGAAAATCAAGGTTCCCATTGCATCAAACAGAAAAAGATACCTCTTTGAAATTTGGTGATGAAGGAGGATGAATAAGCTGAACTAAGCTGTGAATGAAAGTATCTCAGTAGGAAACTCAATGAGACAGAAAAGGGACAAAAGATCAACAGAGGGGGAGAAATTACAGCAAGATTAACAACCCCCACAGCCAAGGGTCAGAGATGAGAAAAGCAGCAGTGGCTAAAGGACACTGAGTAGACCAGGGTAGAACAGGGTAGACTAGGAAAACCTTTGAAAGGCTACACTGATATAAAGTGATACTGCTACTATCCTGTGTTGTCAAGGTCTAGCATATGAGTTATTGACTGGACTCTCAAATTGGGTTTTCAACTCCCAGACTTGCCCAGCACTTGAATTTAGAGATGGGGTGGGAGAGAAAAGAAAGAGGATAGGAGAGAGAGGGATGGCTCGGTGACTAAAAGGACCTGGGTTCAATTCCCAGCATCCACCAACAGCTTACAACCATCTTTAACTCCAGTCCCAGGGATCCGATGCCCTCTTTTGGCTTCTGAGGACACCAGGCATGAATGTGGTTCACAGACATACAAGCAGGCAAAACATCCATGCAAATAAATATAAATAAATAAATAACACACAAAGGGTCAACTGGAAGGCAATAGGGTAAGGTTTCTTTATTGACAGACTCAAAGAAAAGCAGAGGCCCTGTTCTGTTGTGACACAATATTATCTAGATTTAATATGGAATGTCTAAAGTCAACTTGCAACCAGTGAGAGAATCAGCCAGTCCACAGAAGACAGAACCAAGAGACCCAGGCAAACCTCACCAAACTATGTACTTCATCATAGGAGCTGACATAGCTGTCAGCTTGCTCCCTGAGGAGTGGAGCTCCTCTTACCCAGTTCACAAAACAGCCTTTTAAGTAGTAAAATATATATCACAATAAACAAAGATTTTTAAGAAAACTTTCAACAAAGCTGATAAAAGTGCCTAGCCAGGAAAAGTTGACTGCTCCAAGGCCACAGTCCCAAGTCCTATAACTAGTGTCTAAACCATGGAACACAGAGATGTTCCCAGGAAATGCATTCATGGTCTCTCCCATACCTCCCAAAGGCAGTAACAGTACCCATACCTATGCAGTCCTGATTGTCCACATAATGCACTTCGTTAACACCCAGGCCCTCTTTCTGATAGAGTTCTTGCTCCTGTAAATCAAATGTAATAGTCATCAACATGGAAATACTGTACAACGTAAAATGCCACGGGTGTCATTTCTACACAACAGTTACTGGTTGAAATGTGAAAGTTTTAGCCACAGGTATAGTGCTAAATGGCTTCCTAAAGATGAAACCAAGTTTTAATGCTTGTAGCCAAATATCCAAATCAGGAAATAGCACATAACTACAAATGGATGCAGAGACTCCACAGCAAAATAACATAAATAATTTGGAAGAATATAATATCTCAATGAAAATATATTCTCTATATGTAAGGTCAGTATCTTCTTAAAATAATTTTTGAGGACTTTTTAATCATATGGGTAGCCTATACATTGAACTTAACCTAAGTTATAATAATGTTTTTCCTTCAATGGTTAAATAATTCTTCTCACAACCTATACCAGAGATGTTTCCTCACATTCTAGAAGGCACTATCAACTTGAACCCAATCTGAATTTAAAATTCATGTGTATACTTAAAGGACTATAATAAAAGCAAGCATAAAGATAGTGCACCCTGTTTACATGGTTCCTATTTCTACATAGAGTGTGAGCTGGGATGCTATGGAAAGGGAGCATATGGCATATTAAAAACAAAGCAAGCAAGTGTGATTGTACCACAAAGGAAGAACTAACAGCTGAATAGATCATAGACACTGTCCTACAGGGAAATACTTGCTTTACTCATTTGCTTACGCTGTGACTGATTAACTACAGCCTACTTTAAATGGACAAAAGCTGCAATGTGACAAAAGAAACTACAAAGACAAAAACAAAATTTTGGGAAAAATAGTTGAGATTGGAATGAGGGAAAAAACAAAACTGCATTTTTCAGCTCAGATACTAGGAATGACAACGCTGAAGCAAAGGAAGTCCAGGGTGTGGGCCAACAGCCAGCGAATGAGAGTCAAGCCTAGAGAAGCTGGGAAACACCTCCAGGCCCGCCTTCTTCATCTGAACAATGTAGGGCTGCCTTGGAGAAACTTTCTAGTCCCTCTCTTCTAGCATCTTCAATCAGCACAGCCTGTCTCAGGCGGTACAGAGGGAGGAAAACAAAGGCATTGGTAGAAAAGATTGGAGAACTCAGGTTTAAGGGGAGAAAATAATGAGCCTTGGAACAAATCAATCTATCCAAAGCTAACTTTGCTTGACTAAACTTCAAAGAATCATAAAATAACTTTTGCTAGTCTATTCTGAATATCAGCGATGCCCAGAGTTACATACTGAGGGCAGAGGAAGGAAGTTCTTTCCTGGAGAAGAAATGGCAGCCAATCAAAGACACAGAAGGAGAAGTGCTATCCAGAGATACTCCTGGCCAGTGGCTGCTCAAAATCTCCTGACTGGTGTCTGTGTGGTGCATAGGGAGAAGACGTACAAGTGGCAGAGCCAACAGAAGCAGACACTGAGAGGACAGCAGAGACCAAGGCCAGAGATGAGAGCAGGCAGCTGTTTAGCAGTGGCAGGAATAGAGACAGCAGATCAGGATGAAAACACAAACTGGGCTCACTAAAGAAAGTCACTGGTAAGAAATCACAGACACCCAATTCTGTGGAGCTGCCAACTAATTCTTCCAAAGACCCCAAACTTCAGCTGAGCTGCTAGCGCCTGCTGGACCACCAGGCCCCTTCACATCAGACCCCATCAGTCAGGTTAATTGCAGCATGACTGTCTTCCTTGAGATTTAGACAGCTTAATGCAGGTCTTAATCTAAGTGATGACGGTACTCACCTCCTTCAGGATCCTTTCGTTAAAAAACTGTTGGAGTTTCTCATTGCAATAGTTTATACAAAACTGTTCAAAGCTGTTGTGCTCAAAGTACTCTGAAAACATAAAACCAGAGCAGAGTTGTCACCAACCAACGACGACACTCACTAACTTATCCCAGGTTAAAGTATAGGAACAGTAGTGTCAATGCTTTGATTTAAAGTTGGGTTTGCAAAATACATAAAATTCTTTGTCCTGTGTCTGTCCCCAAAAATGTCCTCAAGACATAGTTTATATACTATACTCAAAAATACCTTGTTCTGCCAGAACAAAACCGTGTCTAATGACACAAATGCTCTATAGTGAAAAATTAAAACGTTAGAAGTCAACTCTCTCTAACATAAATTTCTACAGCATAGGTACTAAAACAACCTAAAGTATAAATGTGATTTAAAATCCTGTGTGTTAGGAGATATTATTCCTGCTTAACCCATTACCCAAAAATTTATGATCATAATTTTTCCTAAAGTTAAGGGTTGGATTATGTCTAAAATCCACAAGACAAATGCAACAAGGGGGGAGGATCAGAAATCCATCAAATATAGTCATATCCTCCTCCTCTCCTTTTCCTTCTTATTTCCCCTCCCCTCCTGGCCTTCAAATGGGGAGCCTCTCTGCTCTACCATGATGGACTGAAAACTCTGAACCCTCAAGCCAGGATAAACACTGCCTTCTTTTGCTTCTCCCTGGTGTTGGGTCATAGCAATGGGAAAGGCTAACTAACACAACAGCTTTAGAGAAAACATTTTTATATTTGTAAAAAATATCAAATTCAAATGTGAGGGCCCACAGTTTTTAATCTGTTCCATCTGGGCTAAAGGTCAGAGAGTACACACTTATTCTTGCTCCACAAGGATGAACAAGCTGTTCAACCAAAGGTGTGGCTACTGGATGCCCTACTCTTCAAAGGCCAGTCAACAGGATGTTTTGACTCAGGGAGTGGTTACCAGGTGTTCCAAGAAGTAAGGAGGTAATTACGATTTACGCTTGCTGTCTCTTTGTATCATGGGAGTCCTGTGCCTGCCCCTTCTGTTTGAGGTATATAAGGACTGAGAATAATAAACTTGGGGCTTTTTGGCTTTTTCGGCTTTTTGTTATTGGCCACAATATTTACTGGAATCCCTTCTGACTCTATCTGTTGTCTCTTGTCTAATTCTTTCTTCAATTCACATTCCCCTCCTCTGGAACATAGAGACCCATCAGGCAAGACACAACAGGTGCCTCCTCAACATGGGACCTGAAAACGTGGGATCGGAGTGAAGGTCTTGACATACAAATTAAGAAATGAAATGATACTTACCAAAACCAGCAATATCCAGGACTCCAATAAAATAGGATGATGTTTCAAAAGGAAAACACTGATTCACTCTGTTGACCACGTGATCAAAAAGATGGCTGTAGACAGTCTTTGCCAGAGCATCACGGGCATTGTTTGCTTGTTCGACTTTCAGAGGAACCCTAGGGGGAAAGGAATATTCCAATGAAAAGTCCTTAAAGTGACAGGCTGTGACAATAATGCCAGATACATAAAGTCAAAGTGTATCTGACACACTGGCTATCAGAAACAGCTGTCAAGCTTCAGATGAACAGGTAGAGCTAAAATAAGGACAAAATTACAAGAGACAAACTAAAATTCTTAATTAAAATTAGACTAAAATATACTATAGGGCAAAAAATGCCTTAAAAACCATTTTAACCTTCATCTACACCCCACTTTATATACTAAATATGTGAAATTTCACTTTTCTAAAACATGAAACAAATTATGTATAATTTAGGGAAACTTTAAAGTTTGGTAACTTATTTAATAAAAAAATACTGAATCTTAAATTTTGAATTTTCCAATTACTCCTGTATGTAGTAGCTATATGGATGATAACATTCAACATTGTAGACACACATGCAAACTATTTTCCTCAATAAAATTAGAGTCTAATAAAAAGAGAGTATTGTAAAGGAGAACTGCCAAATGCCACACTAGATCCTAAATACTGAGTAAGTACTGGGAAATACAAAAAGTACTAAGTACTGGAAAAACACAAAAAAAGTCCAATTTTTTAGTGTCTTTAAAAATTATTCAAGTACAACCTGGGCAGTGGTGACACACGCCTTTAATCCCAGCACTCAGGAGGCAGAGGCAGGTGGATCTCTGTGAGTTCGAGGCCAGCCTGGTCTATAGAGTAAGATCCTCTGGTCAGAGTTGACCTCTGACCTCCACACATGTCCCACGGCACACATACTTCTTTCTCACCTCCCCATAACACACACAAAATAAATAAAATTAAAATATCAGGCAAATCATCTGGATAATCAGAGCTGTCAGTTTGACCGCATCTGGGATCAACTACAGCATGAGCTGTGGAGCACCCATCAGGTATTTTATTGGTGAGATTATTTAATCAGGAAGACCCACCGTAAATGGCGGTGATACTAAAACTCAATTAATTGGCTAATTTGTTAATTTAAAATACTATATCACAAGAAAAAAATGTTTCATAATTTTTGGTTGTTGTTGGATTTTGAGACAGGGTCTTTCTATGTATCAGGCTGGCCTCATGATGTCATCTTCCTGTCTCAACCCACCAAAAGCTAGGATTACAGGCTTGTGTCTCCATGCCTGGCTTTGTTTTAACTGTTAAACACTTTTCTGAGTAAGCCACCTGAGCTCATTGCTGCTGTATTAAGAAAAGGATAGGGACTTGACTTTTTCCTCAGAAGTAAAGACCTTACATTATAGTACCTGAGAATGGTGAGCCTAAATATCAATTTTATTCTACAGTGTCCAAAACTAAAATTCATAAAATATATGTTAGTAAGCCAAAACTGTATAATCTTGCACAATCTGAAGTTTTTAAAAGTCTTAGCGGGGGACTAGCTGGGATAATCATCAGCATGCATGTACAGGCTGGGTGTGGTGACCGCATCCACGACCCCACTGTGGAGAGAGTCTCCAGCCCAGCCCAATTGATGAGCTCTAGGCTTAATGAGAAACCTTGTCTCAAAAGACGAGGTAGAGAATGATTGAGAAAGATACCCACACCAGCCTCTAGCCTGCACACACACAAGTACACAGGTACCAAGTGTACACACTCTGTACACAGCCACCCTCTCACATGCAAACAACACACACACATAACACAACTGAATAAATGCTTCCTAGGGGACAAGAAATTAAACAAGAGCTTGGCTAGAGCCCTATTTCTTTCCTTTGCAACCTCCTCTAAATGAAAAACTAAGTGCAAAGTGCAGCTTCCTGGACATTCCATAAGACGAGTCACACTTAAGAGGAGCCCAAGCACACACCATTTACATGGAAAACCACTTTTGAAGAAAATGATCTCTTGCCTCAAACAATCAGATATTTTAAACCCAACTCACATTTTTACAGCTGTGCCAAAGCAAACCTCCCTTGCCTAATCAATTCCATATTTGTGTCCTGCAGAATATCTGCCAGAAACAGCTCCACGCTGCACAAATCCCCACTTCTTTGTGTGGTGAACTGCAGTCGCTGGCGGCACAGGATTTTGATCCATCAAGCACAGCTTGAACATTGAAATGGGAAGAATGAACGATGCATAAACATTGACCTTATATCTCAGTGTTTGCAAAACACACGTTTTCCCTTGACAAGCCACAAGGCAGGAGCCATGTGTTAGAACTCACTTTATAACCGTTCCTTTGGTGCCCCCTGCTGTGGTGAGCATGACTCTCGTGGTTAAACTGACTCGCAGATCATCCTGGTCCAACCCCAGCAGTTCAGCACAATATTCCAAGGATGGGGCGGATTTGTTCTTCAGATTACAGCCACCTAATGGAAATGTTTCAGTGTGAAATTAATAAGCACTAAAGAAACAAGATTACCTAGATTCATTTCTTAGGATTTTATTCACTTATGTAATATTATGGGATAGACAAGGCTTACTCCAAACTTTCAAACCCAGCTGACATTTTCTTCAGCCTTGTTAGATGCCCCTACCAACAAGTTAAAAAGAAAATCCTAACCTGGGGCAAATCCACAGTATGAGAGACCCTTCCTGCCATCAGAGTCACCCACCATTTCTGCTACCTGCTGCCATGTTGAGGCAAAACTATTCTGGAAATGTCCAGAAATAAACAATTCCTAAGTTTTAACTTGTGCATTCTTCTGAACAGTGACACAGAATCTCCTGCTATCCTTCCAGGACTATAATCCCTTTCTCTGACACAGTGGCCACCAGGAATCCATTAGTTTATTTAATGTTTCGTCTTTTTTTTACCATATTACAGAATTTTTACAAGAATTAAGCAGTTAACATAAGGAATCCTTCTTTAATCTTGGAAATGCAAAAAATATAAAATAATACAGAGCATTCATGTCACTCCCTAAAAACATTCTCTAAATTTTTTATTACTGTTTATATTGCTTATTGTGATATTGTTACTGCTATGACATACTTGTTACATGGGATTTTTAAAACATAGGCAGTCCTAACAGGTATCTTCTATACTTCCATTAAATAAAACAGTTTTATT
>LOEQ01006205.1:84014-99287 GCA_001685075.1 Bramus lutescens | reverse complement strand
GGCCCGCGGGCTCCAGGCTCAGCACAGCTGTCATGCCAGGATTGGAGATGGAGCAAGAGGTCTTGGAGAGTGCGCGAGTCTGGAGCGTAGCCTGGCCTGCTGTGGAGCCGCCCTGGTAGGTCCCAAGCCTCAGACAAGACAAAGACACAGTGCGTTGGGCGGCTGAGGTCAGAGTAACAGTGAGGCTGAGCCAGCCTGGAGGATTTGGCCTCTAGACACTCCTACGTGGTGTTGTGAAAGTTGGGTGATTGATTGGTGGTAACACTAAAATCATGTGTGTAAAATAAGTTAAAAAGAAAAATACTGAAGACCACTTAACCTATTTTAGGAGAGTGAGAGAGAGAGAAGAGGAGGAGGAGGAGGATTAGGAGGAAGGAAAAAGAAAAAGAATGAAAGGAAAATTAATAAAGGTGTACAGTTTGAGAGTCTTGAGAAGTCCTAGTGGGAGGGGCCATCCTTGGTCTTGTGTTACCTCTTTATTGGGTGTGTGTGTGGAAGTAGGAGCCATGTGGTGAGGCTATAATCCTATCCCTCCTGAGACAATGGTAGGCATATCTCTGTGAATTTCCGGCCAGCCATGGCTACATAGATCCAGTCTTTAACAAAAATTTTAAAAGGCTGGGCTTAGTGGCACATGCCATTGATCCCAGCACTGGGAGGCAGAGGCAGGTGGATCTCTGAATTGGAGTCCAGGCTGATCTACAGAGTGAGTTCCAGGACAGCCAGAGCTATATAATGATACCGTATCTCGGAAAAGAAAAAAAAAAACAACCCAAGCATTAATTAATTAAAATCCAGTTTAATAGGAGTGCTGTGAGAAACTGAGGTGACACGCAGAGTCAAGAGAGGACAGTGTTCACATGGGAACAGGATCACTTGACACCAGTTACAAATTACAGAACTTTCCCAAAACTACCTCCTCGTGCAAAGATTTGCTTGAAATTCAGGAACTCACTGGACATTATTATAATCATGGCCCACCTGTCTTCTTGTTGCTCAAGACACATTTTGTGTGTGTGTGTGTGAGAGAGAGAGAGAGAAAGAGAAAGTCCTCAATAAATTGTAACTTCCTTGTTCTTAGAACCACCTGCTTCTTTCTTTTTTCTCCTTGCATTTTTTTCTTTCTTTCAGATGTGTAACACCATGACCCAGACTTTTTTCAAACAGACCACATGCCTCTGAGTGCAAAAAGTATTCAGGTGCTTTGTTAGGTCTCCTGTATTTTGACTGTTTCTCCTCTCATTCTGATTTTTTTTTAAAGATAGGGTCTCACTTTGTAGCCCTGGTGTTATGCCCAGTTCAAAGAGTCCTCCAAAAACCAGCTAGGAGATTGAGTCCTGTATGTAAAAGCAAAGAGCCTTTATTCTTATTCAAGTCTGAACTTGGACTCTCTGTGGGTCCAATGCATTGGCGTGATCAGAGAGCCCTGAGCTCAGTTGGGATGAGGTTTTTATAATAGAAGAGGTTGGGGTGAGGGATTTCTAAGGTTCAGGAAGCCTGATTGGCTGACATTTCTCTAGGGATGTCCTGGAGAAAAGCAATGGGTGTGTGCTTGGCCAAGGGACATCAAGTGGTCCTATGTACAATGGTTGGAAAATTAGGAATTTCCTGTGGGTGGTCTGTTTGTGGGTGGTGCCTGGGTGGTCTCAGTTTGTGGTCTCTTGACCTCATCATGGCTGGGTCCTATACCTGTCTGTCCTGGAACTTTCTAAGTAGACTATGTTTACCTCAAACTCAGAGACCTGTTTGACTGTGTTTCCTGAGTGCTTTTGCCCTATGCACTTGGTACTGAGTGACTCTAACTGTGGCTCCTATTGGAACAGCACCCCTACCCAATGGCAGACCTTTGTAGGCACCTTCACAATGAACTCTCTGATGGAAGTGCCATACAGGACATAAAACTCAGCACATAAACACCACCACCTGCCAAAATGAAAAGAAACATCTCATCCTTCAAAGTCCATAGTCCCAGGAAAGGTCTAAATGTACTAACCTCATTTTTTATCCTCTGTAGTTCCACTAACTGTTCTTGCTACCTGAGGTCAACCCAGGGCATGGTTTCTGTGCTTAACGGCTCACCCTGAGAAAGTCTCCCGGCTACACTGGGATCCTGAACAACCAGTGTAGATGCTGGCCAGCTATAAAAACTTTCTATTGGCTTAAAACTTCTTTGGTGAATACCCCACAACAGTACTTTTGTCTGCCTGGAACTACCTTTTTTCCCTAGTGGAACAGAATGCACTGTAGTTGGGTTTTTTTTTTGGGGGGGGGTGCAACACCCAGCTTCCAAATAAATACACAGAGACTTACTCTTACTTATGAGTGCCTGGCCTTATCTTGGCTTGTTTCTAGCCAGCTTTTCTAACTTAAATTAACTTTAACTATGTTTTGCCTCTGAGCTTTTTACCTTTCTTTATTCTATATATCTTTCTTTCCTTCTTACTCCATGACTGGTTGTGTGGATGGTTGGCTGGCCCCTGTGCCCTCCTCTCCTTCTTTTGTTGCTACTCCCCTTTCTTGTCCTATAGCCTAGATCTCTCTTCCTATTTATTCCCTCTGCCTGATACCCCCACCTATTTCTCTCTCCTGCTTATTGGCCCTTCACCTCTTTATTAGACCAATCAAGTGTTTGAGGCTTGAGGAAAGTAACACAGCCTTACAGAGTCAAACAAGTACAACATAAAAGAATGCAGCACATCTTTGCACGATCAAACAGATGTTCTACGGCATAAATGAATATGACACATCTTAAACTAATAGTGCATAACAGTGTGAAGAACCAAAGTTCCTCCATTTTGTCCTCCTTCTCCATCTTGCGTCTTGTGTAAGCTAGTCCTCAGAAATGGCTAGGGGCAATAGTAACAAGGGAGCCATCTGGAAAGTACAGATAATCACAGAATGTCACTACACGAAGGTCAGCCAATAAGAAAACTTGACAAGCAACAGGCAAGATTTGAAAATAAAACTTTTGGAAGGTCCCTAGACACAAACCAATCAGGCTTGAACCCATCACCCCATACCCTGCTAAGGTAACTTTTCTGGGTTTTGCCTTTAAATAATGCCCTCTAGAAGGGCAGGGCACCTCCTCTTGCTGCTGCTGTGCCAGTTGCTTTGACGAGGTCCTTGCTGACTTATATTGTGCACACAATAAACCTTGCTTTTGCATTTCAGTGAGTCGGTCTCCCTGGTGATCTTTTGGTGTCCTCGCGGATTGGGCATAACAAATGTACTTTGAAGTTTTCTATGCCTTAACTTTTTTCATTATCTCCTACATTTTAATAGTTCAAAAAATTCTAAAATTATCTTAATCTTTTTGTATTTTTGAGACCAGTTTACACTATATAGCTCTGGTTATATTGGAACTCACAATGTGGACCAGGCTGGCCTTGATCTTGCAGAGATTCGCCTGCCTCCCAAATGCTGGGGTCAAAGGCATACACCGCTACACCTGGCTTACTTTTTTCCAAATTGATTAAAGTACTTTCAATATCAAATATTACCATTTGATATTTTTCCCTAAATTGTCATTGGTTATTGGCTGTTCACTTTCATTTGTTAATTTTTGTTTAATTTTTTTGATATATGAAAACTCTTGAGTCTGTGGCTCTGGTTGCCACATATTTTTCAGATTCATGTGTTGACTTTCCTAATAGTCTTTTATACCTGTAAACAAAGACTCAATTTTCAGGTGTTGGTTTGCATGGGACTTTGCTAGACACTTCATATCCTCTATTACAGAGACATTTGCCCTTCATTCTGTCAGAGGGATCTGCACACCTCGCAGCGCAGCCCATCAATGACAGATTTCTGTTGGCTCGTTGTCTCTGAGTTAACCTTAAATCTAATCACCCACATACTGACCCTGGGGAATGCAGGACTCAGTGACTTTGGTGTATGTGAACCCTGCCCTGCTGCACAGAACAAAGGTAGTGAGGGAAACACAGAGTCTGAGAGACCAGGCAATGCCCTGGCCAGAGGACAAGATGAGCCTTTGAGATCGACTGCCTTGGTTCCCCATCCCTGTATCATCTGATGGCTGCAGATGAGGGGAAGACAGCTTAGGATGCCCGTCCACCATCCTCTCAGGTTGCCAGCTCTCTGAATAAGACATGGTTTAAAGATTCAGTTCCTGCATCTGCCTCTTGGATGCCCTGAGTGATGGATTGTAAGGGATCAGGACTATCAGTTACAGGTTCTAGGCGGTTATTGAAGCCCCTTTTCCCTTTCTCACTAAAAAGCTCCACTCTGGACTAAAAGGCAACCGGATCAGCTTTGTGTAACTGTGCAAGACTCATGCACGTCGATATTTGGTTTAATTTCGGGTCATTGAGTACCGTCTCCCATTGGGCTTGGGTTCTGGATCCCTGGCTAGGGGAAGTTAGGGAATGAAGAAAGCACAGACACATAGACACACGTACAGTGACATTGGGGTCAGGTGGACTTTTCTAATGCTACCACTGCCAGGAAGCCAGAACCTCTGTGACATTATTAGGTACAGTACAGGGGAGGGGTTAGCTGGTCTTGTAGGAGTGCAGGCTCAGACTGTAAATATGTGGGAAGAAGATGCTACAGTCGCTAGTCTGTACAGCCAGGGGAAATTCTTACTGATTTTCTCGAATGTGTCAATGAGGCAATGGAGTAGAGAGTAGAACCGGGCCCAATTAGGGAAATGTTAATCCAACAATTGGTTTGGGAAGGGCTTAATGCCCCCCCAACCCGCAATGAGGACATTCACAAGTGGGTACAGCCACAAGAGATCTTGACCTCAGTAATAGTCCCATTGCTGCCCTTACTACTTCCCTGGATGCCCTCTTTACAGATAGGCAGCCTGCCGATGACACACCCAAGGGCCCCCAAGTTGATAGATCTTTCTGGGGGTGCAGCAAACCAGGCCGTCTGAGGCAAAACCTAGGACCCAATGCCCCAGATGCAATAAGGGATTTCATTAGGCAAAGGATTGCCGATCATAGCCTGCTTTGCCTCCTAACCTGTGGGTGAAGGTATGCTTATGTTTTTCCTCAGACTTCCAAGACGCCAATATGGGTCCCCGTAAGAGCTGTCTGCCTGGCCATGAATCAACCTGCTGCCACCAAGGAAGAAATAACCCAGGATGACTGATGTACATACTCCCCTGTCTTGCTCTAATTGCCCCCCAAACAAATTGATTTATTAGAGGAAGAGATTTGCACTTTAATTACCTTGATGGGACTCAATTGTGGTCCTCACTTCCCCTCATTTTGTAATGATGTCTTTTGAGATGAGGAATGTTAGTTTAGCACCCCAGGAGCTGGCTAAATATATTAAGGGCCCATGGTCAGCTAAGTTTCTATATTACAGCTAACATACAGGATTTTTTTTCAATTAGATAAGATAAGAGGAGAGGTTATGGCCTTTGACTCTTCATTTTTTGAGAAAGTTTGTCATAATATAAAAAGGCTATTTGACAACTTACCTCAAGACCCAGCAATACCACTTTTGGATATATACCCAAAGGATGTCCAGTCATACCACAAGGACATGAGCTCAGCTATGTTCATAGCAGCAAGCGTTGTTTGTCATAGCCTGGAAACAACCTAAATGCCCCTCAACCGAAGAATGGATAAGGAAAATGTGGTNAGAACCTAGACAACAATGAGGACCCTAAGAGAGACATACATGGATCTAGTCTACGTGGGAAATAAAAAAGGCAAGATCGCCTGAGTAAATTGGGAACATAGGGACCATGGGAGTGGGTAGGAGAGGGGAGAGGAAGGAAGGGGAACAGAGACAAATATATAGCTGAATAAAAAACAATTTACAAAAGGACATTGATCCTTCTGGTTGCTCACATATGCCTTAACTAGCAGAGTGGTATTGTTAATCCTTATTCTTTTTAAATGTCTCCTGCAGCGTATTCACCAGCAGTAGGCAGCAACTGAGGCGACTCCTCAGGTGGTAAGGGCTCTCAGGCATCCCTCCCACAGTCCTCTGCAGGGTATACATGCCTGGTTATCTGAAACTCAAAAGGCTACTGCCTAGTCCCCCAACCTGGCAGCTCTCCAGGAATGAATGCTCTTCAAGGGATGGTAGTCACTGATGGATGTGAGCTTGTCCTGCAGGCCAATCTGTGACAGGCACAGTCCAGTTGCTGAGGCCTCCTGAGGCAGAATCAACAAGACCTGAGCAAGCCGTACTCTGGCTCCCACTGAGAACCCATGTAATAAATAAAAAAGGGTAGATATATAAGGAAGATAAGGCCTACAAGGCTGAGAAATGAGCCAACCTGGAGTCTGCCAGAGGATGTAACAACAGGTGCTTTCAGAGGTCCTGATGATGCCAGCCAATGAAGGGTGATCATGTGATGTCAAGGGATCAGAACACAGCTTGGGTGCTGGGAGGAGGTTATATAAGTGTCCCCCATTACTGAATACACAAGCCTCCTGTTTGCCTTTCACCTGACTCCCGAACTTTATGCCCTTGATGCCGTGCCTTCTCACCCCCTCCCCCAGAGGAGCCATTAGGACCCAGAAAGAGTTCTCAACTTGTGGGTTGTGACCCCTGTAGAGGAGGTTGAACTACTATTTCACAGAAGTTGCATATGAAATAGCCAGTATGTTGGCTATTTACACTATGATTCATCACAGTAGCAAAGTCATAGTTATGAAGTAGCAATAAAAATAATTTTATATCTGGGGGTCACATGAAGAACTGTATTAAGGGTCACAGAATTAGGAAGTTTGAGAACCACTGCAATAGGAAGTCTTTATTAGCCAATGGGCAACTACACTGGGTATTCTACACTGGATGTTGGGGATTCCATTGTAGCCCTGAGCCTCTCAGGGTGTTTTAAGCACACGCACACGCACACGCACACACACACACACACAAATATTCTTGAAGCATCTAGAAGATAATTTTCCCAATAATAACCAGAGAAACAGTCTGATCACAAGCCTTTTGCATTTTAGGATGTACCTTCATAACAGTGCTATAACACTAAGCCAATTAAGAATTTTTTGCCTGGCAATCAAGAGCGTGCTAGTGCCTCAGAAAGACTCTTGGTGCCAAGGCTCAAGTGAACAGCAGCTTTTAAAGGCAAAGTTCAAACAGACAATATTTACATCCATCTTAGATGAGGGACAGAAGAGATGGAGCAATTGTTTCGACAGAACGTAGTGGTTCTTTTAGACACAGCAAGACAGTTTTGATTTGTACCTTTATCAGTTATTTCAGTTTGTGTTTTGTTTGTAACATTTTTATTTTGGTTAGTACATCTGGACCATTTCGCATGCCCCACTGGCATCTCCTCTTGTATCCCACCCACGAACCACTGTGTCAGGTAGTATACCTAGTCCCTGGTCTCAGTGTCATCCCTGGGAATGAAATGAAGTTCAGCCTACTCCCACTTGAGCTGATGTTTTTCCCACTTTGATTGGCATGACAATGGCAGGAACCATGGGACTGGAAAGAATGTTCATCAGATTCCAATAAATAAAACACAATCGACTTACCCAATGAATGTGACCTTGCTCTCATCGAAGACAGTACTGAAAAACTCCAAATGAAGTGAGATTCCTTGGGAGCCATGGTGTTGCAAACCAGTAAAGGATTAGCTCCTATAACAGCACAAAAGGGAGGAACATGTTGATCGGGAAGGGTGCTGCTTTTACATAAAGCTCTCCAGTGTCATGGGATAACACCAGAAAGCTACAGAGGGAATAAAATCTTGAGCTAGAATATCCCCTTCGGGCTGGAGAGTTTTGTAGGGCACCTACAGAACCTGATTGACACCCCTTATTGGGCCCATCATTATGATAACATTGGCCCTTATTTTCTGACCCTCCATTGTAAATGGAGGTTTCTCTGTCATGTCTTGTCCTACAACCACTTCTAAATAATCACTCAGAAGCTTAATATTAATTATAGAATGTTTGAGCTATAATTCAGGCTTATTACTAACTAGCTCTTACATTTAAATTAACCAATTTCTGGTAATGTAGGTATTGCCACGAGGCTGTGACTTTACTGGTCTGCAGGCATCTTGCTTCTCCAGCGGCTGGCTTGTGTCTCTTCTGACTCTGCCCTACCTTCTCCCTGTATCTCCATTTAGCTTTCCCACCCAGCCTTATTCTGATTGGCTATAGACCAAATCAGCTTTTATTATCAACCAATGATAGTGACACATATTCACAGTGCACAGAAGGATTATCCCACAGCACTCAATTCTAAAACTTTTCTCTATTCTGTTATAGCAAAGAATGCAAATTCTCAGCCAGGTAGTGGTGGCACATGCCTTTAATCCAGCACTCGGGAGGCAGAGGCAGGCAGATCTCTGAGTTTGAAGTCAGCCTGGTCTACAGAGCTAGTTCCAGAACAGCCAAGGCTACACAAAGAAACCCTGTCTTGAAACAACAAAATAAAAAAATATACAAATTCTCAAACTCTTACTTAACTTTTTCTGACTGAAAAATACCAGCCTCATGGGTCCTTGAACCAGATGAGCCAGAAGAATGGGGCTCCCCATCTCCATGAAATGACCAGGGGTCCCTGGTCTATACCCTCTTGACAATGATTCTCCTCAACTTGAAGCAGGTAAGAAAGAGATAATGTCCCTACTCCTTTTATTTTATTTTATTTTATTTTATTTTCAGGTTCTGGAATAACAGAATGTCTTGGCTGCAGAAAACCAGAATACCCCCGAGACCTGTCTTGCTTTCTTTGCCCAACTCCTGTTGACCAACCATATCCATATCTCGAGCCAGACTGTTTGCTGGGGCAGTTTCCCACAATAGACTGCTTTATCTGCGTAAACAGTCCCAGCAAGAGGAGATTATAAACTTCCCAAGAATGTCTTAACATGCACATACCCTTGGCGTCTGTAGCACCTTCCTTGTACCCAAGCCCCTTGCCTACCAGGTCCCTTGCATCTGAACAACTTCCAATCTGAGGAGAGTGGCTGCCCTTGCAACAGTCTCATCTGTTGAGGCCAGACTTTGGTCTCCTTCCTACCTTTTGTTTATTTACTCTGTTCTGAAATCGAACACCCTTCACCTTTCAAACCTTACAAACCTACAAAACCTCAAGGCCCTAGTGTGGCTCACAGTCTCCATGCCTGCCACGAGGGTGCTGTGGTCACTGTCTCCATGAAAGGGTTGTCTTCTGTCAAAGTCAGAGTTGTGCTGTTGTTCCTTTTCTGTGTCATCCTGGTCCACTCCCAGTCTAACATCAGTAATCCATGCCACTTAGTCAATTTTATTTAAGGTAGGGCTACAGCCTGCTGCAAACATTCAGATGGTTCATGAGGACTCCAGGGATATTGGTCAACACACGCTACTCTTCTGAAACTGTGGAGCTGGAACCAAGGCCAATATGTTTCCCACTGGACTCCCCATCTGGTAGGCACTCCCCCTTCAAACTCTGCACAGCCTCCAGCCCCTGTGCCAAGGTGCACAGCCTCCACTCCCACAGAGGGATTGCTGTACTCATTCTTCTAAATAAAGGGACAATCTGATCCTGCTGAGGTTGGACTTGGGCTCTTGCCTCCTTCCCACTCACCCTGGTCTGGCAGCTAGTCCACACCTTTAGGGAAGACACAAGTATACTCTTGCTCCACATTAGCACAGACATTGGGTTGAACTATTTTTTTTTCATGACAGGGTTTCTCTGTGTAGCCCTGGTTGTCCTGGAACTCACTCTGTAGACCAGGCTGGCCTCAAACTCAGAGATCTGCCTGCCTTTGCCTCCTTAGTGCTGGGATTAAAGGCATGTGCCACCACACTCAGCAACCATGTTTTTTTATCATGACATCTTTGTATTCACATCTTAAGTTTTACTACCCTGTCTTCCAGCAACCAGCACCATTTTGTGGCAGTGAGGTCATATTTTGTCATATATAAGGCCTTATTTACAGATTTGTAGGAGTAGGGAATTCTCCCCTTTTTATTTTTTCTAATTGTTTAAGACATCTGTGGGGACATTTGGCCATAGCCTAGGATTGTGAGTTGTAGGAAATGCCCATGCTGTCAACTACTTTGTGCTCATCATAAAAGTTTTTGAATACTCGAGAGGTCCTAAGAGGGCATTGCCTGTCTGGAGGCACTGTGGATACCCATCATGGCAAAGGCAGATTTTTCCCACATGCACAACAGGTATCATGCCCAACCCATCCCAACCACCACTTCCTCAAGAGTTGCAGTGAGAGCCACATCATGAATGGGGTTTGTGTTGTTTTGGTTTGTTTCATTTTTATAAAGTTAAGCAATTGTGTCCCTTTACAAATCTTGTATTTTTTTAACCAGTTGCTTTGTAAACATGTTTTCTTCCTCAGGGTCAGCTGTCAGGTGCCCTGTAGTTCCTAAAAGCCAGGCTACAAAGTCTGAATTCCAAGTTTTCAGGCTCTGGTAATCTCAGTTAAGGAATCTTTATTAAGTAAACTCAGTTAAAGACAAGGATTTTTTGTTGTGATTTTTTTGTTTTATTAGAGTAAAAATTGATGGGTATTGTCTTAGTTGGGGTTTCTGTTACTGTAGAGACACCATGACCACAGCAACTCTTATAAAAGAAAACATTTAATTGGGGCTGGCTTACAATATCAGATGTTTAGTCCATTATCATCATGGTGGGGCATAGCAGAATACAGGCAGACATGATTTGGAGAAAGCTGAGAGTTCTACATCTTGACCCCAAAGCAACAGGAAGTGAACTATGTACCACACTAGGCATAGCTTGAGCATATGAGACCTCAAAGCCCCCACAGTGACACACTTCCTCCAACAAGACCAGATCCACTCCAACAAGGCTATACCTCCTAATAGGACCACTTCCTATAGGCCAAGAATTTGAGATCATAAGTCTATGGGAGCATTTCTGTTCAAACCACTAGAGTTACTTAAGGCAGGTAGTTCAAAAGCCAGAACACAGCATCTAAAACTGTCAAGAATTTTTCTTTGTATCTCTCTCAGTACTACTTTTAAGATGAAGGCTACTGTTCAGTTGGAACCTCCCATGCACCCCTCCATGATCCAGAAGGCCCCATTCCTGTCTCTCTCTCTAAACCCTGCCAAAAATCCAATTCCAAATTCTTGGTGGTCCTCCCCTAAAGTTATCAGCTGTTCAAGTCCCCACCTAAGCTCTCAGCTTTTGAAAATACTTGGACACAAATCCAGCTTGTGGTGGACACATCATCACCTCTCACATACGACCCATAAAACCTCCCCACTTTAGTTTAGTGGTGAGACATCTGTGGTCTCGATCTCTGGGACAGAAACTGCCTGGGTGTTGCTCTGTTCAAATATACCTGCTGTTGACTTTTTCAGCTCAGTTTGATCTGGCTTACTGTGTCAGTAGGAAAATCTATTGTGGGGGTAGGGACAGAAACCTATTAGCTACAACAAGCAGCATCTGAATGCTCCTGTCCCACCCTGCTAGTTGCTGACAGTGGCCATAGTACTTGGCACTACTAAGATTGGGATGCATGCTAACATTTCTCTGTCCCAGGGCTTTCTCCCATAAGCCCTGTTCATGGACTTGGGCTCGATAATGTAGACTACTGAAAAGTTCAATATGCTGAGTCTTTTACTCCCTTATAGAGCCTGGCCATCTAGGCAGGCTCTTCGTGGGCACAGTGTTCCATTATTGCATGTTGGTCACTTGTGGGCTCCACAGAGTCCAGGGGCATGCCTCATGATGCAATGCTTTTTACCATTCCAAGTTCTTTAAAATCTCCTTCAAAACATCAACATATTACAGCCTATCTCTAGATTCTATTTGTCCCAAAATCTCTTATAAAGTATTAACATCCATCTTTTAGATCTATTTGTCCCAAGTTTTATCTGATAGAGAAATAATTGCTGTCATTTGAAAGAAAATGGCCCTCAAAGGAAGTGGCACTAATAGCAGGTGTGGCTTTGTTGTAGTAGGTATGTCCATGTTGGAAGAGTGTCACTGTGGAGGCAGAATTTGAGGTCTCATATATGCTCAAGCTTCACTCAGCGTGATACATAGACAACTTCCTGTTGCCTACAAGGTGTAGGACTCTCAGCTTCTTCTCCAATATTATATCTGCCGGCACACTGCCATATCTCACCATGATGGTAATGAACTGGACCTCTGAACTGTATGCGAGCCACCCCAATTAAATGCTTTTCCTTTGTAAGAGTTGCCACGTCACGGTGTCTCTTCACAACAATAAAACCTAACTAAGATAATTAATGACACTCCCTTTCTTTACCTTTATTCTTCATATGCTTGCTCCTCTTGGTATCTTTCCCTTGTCGACTGGATGCAAGGTTCAGTGTGAGTCCCCCATAGCCCCAGAGTCTATGTCGTGGTGTTTGAAACCACTGGAAAGATCAAAGACTTGGACTCAATTCAAATTCACATTAAATGAATTTCATTTTACTCCTAGCGGAAGAATGGCACCCTTAGATCCAAACAGCAAGCCCTGCCAAAGGGGGCTAAAGGCAGGTTTATAAAGTGGACTTCAAAAGGGCACTATAGTGATCTATGGGATACAACTGGGTAAAGCAATCATTTCTCTCCCCTCAGTGATTCCCTTTCCCACTGTACAGTAACAAAAAGACCATTGCAGTCTAGTCCCACAACAGTAAGCCCATTTATAAAGGCAGCAAACAGGGTTAAATATCTCCAAGAAGGAGCACCAGTATCCTATTCTTGTCTCACTGAAGTCCACTAGGGTCCTGTTGCAAGGGAGAGAGCCTGTTTGTTCATCTCATCTGCTTGGCTAGCTTACACTGAAATAATCACACAGAAACCATATTCATTAAAACACTGCTTGCCCATTAGCTCTAGTTTCATATTGGCTAATTCTTACACCTAAATCTAACACATTTCTATTAATCTGTGTATTGCCATGTGGCTGTGGCTTACTGGCAAGATTCTAACCGGCATCCGTCTTAGGCGGAGGATCCATGGCTTCTCTGACTCTGCCCTTCTTCCTCCCAGCATTCAGTTCTGTTTTCCCCGCCTACCTAAGTTCTGCCCTATCAAAAGGCCAAGGCAGTTTCTTTATTCATTAACCAATGAAAGCAACACATAAACAGAAGGACCTCCTACACCAGGGTCCCACAGGCATTCCAGGGTGAAGCTCAACAGCCCTTAAGGGGTGCCTGGAACCATGTTAGATTTCTTTAGGCACCACAGAGGAGTCCTAAAACTGGCCAGGACCAAACCAGAGAGAGTTCTCTAGGTAAGGGCTCAGCTACTGTTAGTCCAAGGATTATAAGGGCAAACCCCACAAATTTATAATTTTGAGGAGTTAAATTAATTCATATCCTGTCTGGGTACAGGCAGGGATTTATTTCATAATGAACAACTAGCAGATGCCTCAGCCATCCAAGCAAGCAAGCATTTCAGGCAAAAACAGAACTTAGCAGTTAGCCTGTTTAATCTTGTGACCCATTACCTTGCAAGAATAGTGGAGGCAGTGAGATGTTTTATAACAATTAGCAGTTTTTGATAACAGTACAATTGTACTAGGAAGTCAGCATCTTGGGAAAGTACAGTCAAGATAGGGGAAACTTCCTCATGGCTAACAAGCTAAGAACAATTTTGCTTTTAGAAGCCTTTCTAGCATGACCAGTTACCTCTAAACATAATGCTCATCATCACAACAGACTTACAACAACTCTGGGATGAGGTGGGGTTCTCCAATGCTACTGCTAATCCAGAAACTAGGACCAGAGTGTTTGTTAGGTACATCAGAAGGGGAGGGCTTAGCTAGTCTCTGTAGGAGGCTTCCGAAGGGAAGCAGTCTCAGACTATGAACATGGGATGGCAGGAAGCTGTAGCAGCTGGCCTATTCACAATGATCAGTGATCCATTGTTCATAAATACTCATACTTCCATTCCGAAGGAAAGCGTGGCCATCCCTCTTGAGTCTGGCCCATATAGGTAACTGCTTTGCCAATTTCCCATGAGTCAATCGGTCTTGGAGCACTTGAGCAACTGTAACAAACCCTAAGTTCTTGAGTTTTAAGAGGGGGGGAAGCCTGTTACATACTGATTTTTTAATTTTTAAGATTTTTAATTATGTATATGTATGAGCAGGTATATATATGTGTGGTGCCAGTGTCTGCTGAAGACAGGTATTGGAGCACTCAATAGCTAGAGTTATAAGGGACTGGGAACCAGTTTGTATGTATGCTGGGAACAGAACATGGGTCCTCTGCTAGAACAGTACTTAACTCTTAACCACTAAACCATCTCTCCATCCAATAATATTTCTTTAAAAAAAAAAAAGAAATTAAGAAGCCAGACCCTAACAGTAATAAATTAAGGTATTTATTTGAAATACAACTGAAGACTTAAGAAACATCTAGGTATTGAAGAACTATATATGAAAAGGGATCTTATTACTATATAACTTTATGATTGTCATGGTTAAAACAATTTCTATAGTTCCAATCTAGATAATGCTTTCTCAACTTTTGAAACAATAGCTATATGTAGCACACTTTCTTTGCTAGAAGAACTCCAATACAATTGAAGATAACAAGCAAGTGAACATATATTTAGTTGGAAAACACTTCGAATGTTCTTACACTTATTTGTGTGCCTGCATGCATCTGTGTATTTCATTGTGCACATGTGGAGATCTCTAGTGGTGTATTGTTTGTGTTTTCATAAATAAAGCTTGCCTGAAGATCAGAGGGCAAAGAAATCTTAAAAAAAAAAACTAGTCAGCCATACAGACCAGGAGTGGTGGCACACACCTTTATCCCAAGACTTGGGAGACAGAGGCAGACGGATCTCTGAGAGTTCAAGGCCAACCTCTGTGAGTTCAAGGCCAACCTTGGATACAGGAGATTTAATCTGTCTAAAAGAGAAACAGAGCTCACATAAAGGTGATCCCCACACTTGGGGATCTTTAATCCCAGCACTATAGAGGTGGAGACAGGAGCGATATGGCTGGGTGGAGAGAGGAGTATAAGGCAGAAGAGACAGGAGCTGAGTGAAACGTGAGGTGTGGAGTCTTCAGGATTCGTGGAGACAGGATCTTGCCCATTTTCAGTCTGAGGTAGAGGTAAGAGCCAGTGACTGGCTACTTTGCTTTTCTGATCTTCAGGTTGAACC
The DNA here is from genome assembly GCA_001685075.1 of Bramus lutescens. Lineage (NCBI taxonomy): Eukaryota > Metazoa > Chordata > Mammalia > Rodentia > Cricetidae > Bramus > Bramus lutescens. The sequence goes on along the minus strand of LOEQ01006205.1, from coordinate 84,215 downwards.
CCAATATCTGTCAGTGGGTTTTTATTATTCGTACTACAGAGATCAGAGGTCAGTTTGTAGAATTCAGCCATACTCAGGTCATCAGGCTTGACAGTACATGCCTGACACACTGATCTACCTCACCAATTTGTTAGATTCTAACCTGCCTTATGCTTTCTTTCTTTCTTTCTTTCTTTCTTTCTTTCTTTCTTTCTTTCTTTC
>LOEQ01006205.1:44284-58547 GCA_001685075.1 Bramus lutescens | reverse complement strand
TTCAGAGTGGGTAGATCCTTCCTTGGGGAATCAACAAAGATGAGGCGGGACCAAACCGCTCCCCCCCTGCATCAAGTCAAAGCAAAGTATCCCACCGTAGGGAATGGGCTCCAAAAAGCCAGTTCATGCACCTGTGAGAGGTCCTGGTGCCACTGCCAGGGCCTCGCCCCCAAAAGATCAAGTCACAGGTGGTGGTTGTTTCCAGAGTGTTCCACCTGGCTCAAGTTGACCTTGAGCTTGCTATGTTATTGAGGATGGCCTAGAACTCCTGATCCTCCTGCTTCCACCTTCCAAATGCTGGGAACACAGGTCTGGGCCACCGCTCTGCACTCTTCCAGTTCCCTATCAAGATATGTAATTAATTGTCCTTAACGGAAAAGTTTTCCCAGGATGATTCAACGGGCTAACAAGTTAAATCTGTCCTAACACCAAGCAGGGAATTGGTGTTTTCCAACTCAGCTTAATGTCAGTTTGAGGATGTATCAGAGTTCAGCAAGAAGACAGTTGAAGCAAAGAGGGATATTTAAAAGGGTTTTGTAAATGAACTTATTACAAAAGCATGAGCAACTGCTATGCAGAAACGGAGACCAAAGTTAGAAGGTTAGAGTCTAAGTTGTGAAGTTGGGAATAGAAAAATAAAAGGGCTTGTAGCTGGCCATGAGACAGCTAAGCTGGGCTAGCATTGGCAGGCATACTGGCTTCCCCTGAGACTCCTTTCCTGTGGCCACACAGGCAAGGCATTGTCACCCACTGGTATGTGTTGCTTCTAATGCAGCTAGCTGTAGCTGACTAAATTCTAAGGGTGCCTTCTAAAAAAAATGACCTATTCCAGTCTATCTGACTCTAAGCTGAATAGGAGGTGACCAAGGAGAACACTGCTATGTGTTGGTAGCCATGGTAACTGTTGACTCTCAGTAGACAGTAAAGGAAAAGGCCCACGGTAAGTATATGAACTGACCACATAACCTAGAAACTAAGAGAGCATAGGTTAAGTGGCTAGCCTACCCCACCAAGGTCTAAAACCTGCAAGACCTTGCAAGGAGCAATACTGACCAGCAGACAGACAAGGTCAGGAGCTAATAATGTAGAAGTCAGAGATGGACAGAGAAGGGCTTCCACAACCCCTGACTAGGCAAGAAGTGCATGAACAGCTTATGATTATTGTACAACTAGGCCCCGCGTCTGAGAGTTTGCTCTAAAAGGTAGCTGCTGCCAGATGTAGGAACTTGGCTTACAAAGAAAGAGCTTTCCTGGTTAGTATATCCTTCAGCACAGAGGCAGAAATATATAGCTGGGCAGAACGCAAAAAGCCACCTACTCCCATCCTTGCCTATGACTTTCCATGCCATGAAGACACATATGGCTGCTTGCACCTGAGAGAGAAGCAGCTGAGGAGGTGACCCAGGTCTTGCCGTTCATAGCACCTTCACAGGGGAGTGCTGGTTCTAGGAGCTGCAGGAAAGGTAAGTGTGCTGCTCAGGTATCACTCATACTTTCCACAGACAGACGTGAGAGGAATTGGCCTCACACAAATTCTAGTCCACCGATTCCAGGTACCCAGTGAAATGGCTGGACTACACAGATGACAGACAGGCTGTCTCCTGAATTAACCCCGAGCAGGAATTTCTGTGTCCCTAACTAGGGCCAGGGCTTCATGAACAGACAGAGTAGGTTTTCTGATGTAGAACAGCATTTCTCTGGCTGCTTCTGGTCAGGACACTCCCAGAGGGCTTCTCTCTGTCTCTGCAAGTCACCATGACTAAGCGACACCCGGTTCTGAACTCAGTGTGGGAAAGGCTGAGCTGCTGAATCTGGCATCTGGGTCCGAACTCGCTGCCAAGAGAGAAACTTCATTGTCTGAACTGGGGTTGAGACATTTATTTCCCGCTTTCCCGCTAGGTACACATGAGGAAAAACATTGGAGAGCTGAAATTTCTTGAAGCATGAGGGAGAGGTCAGCTCCTAGCTGCCAAGTGGGGCAAAGTGCTGACCACGTGTCAAAAGAGGCGTGTTTAGAAATGTCAATCAAGGGCAGCAGCTCGAAAGAGACTAGGTGGCGGCGTTGTTCAGAATAGTTCCTACAGAAGACTGAACTAAATGTAAAATTCAGTCATCTGTGTGAAAATTCCACTCATGGAATTGAAACTTAGGTGGCGTTCTGCCTTACCACAGACCCAGAGCCAAACTACCTAGGAATGAGACCTCTGAAGCCAGGAGCTAAAATCATCTTTCTCTCTTTCTCCCTTTAGTAATGAGCTGAGTAGCTCAGATGGTTTGTCAAGGCATGCGAAGCTGACTATACTTAAAGCTAAGTGTGAGGACTTTGAAAGCTCCACCTTTTAAAAAGCTGTATTTCAGTAGATAGAGGACGAGCTAGACCACCACAGTCTGTCTACCTTGAAGCCTTCTCTTCAAAACATAGACAGAATAAAAGTCAGCCAGCTCTAAGAGTAAACTACCACAGAAACTTAATTTTGAAAACGTTTTACAGCTACACAGTTTCTCAAAATCAAACCCAGCAGAGATGTTTATACAGAACACCACTGCAGGGCATGTGGCAGACCAGAGCTGCCCCTGACATGGCAGCAGAGTGAGAGGAGGAGCAATCCTCCCTCAAGGGCATGCTCCCTGTGGTGTCACTTCTTCCACCCCTCAGGCTCCTGCCGCCTGAAGGTTGCATCACCTCCCAATAGTGCCACAGACTCAGAGCTAAGTCTTTAGCATGTGGCCTTTGTGGGACATTTGAGAGCCGAACACAATAGGAAGGCTGCCTTGACTAAGGATAATTGATTAAAATGGAAGGCACAGTTTTCAAAATGACCACTGCCACTGTGTGTGTGCAAAGTCTTGTCATCCTGGTGACAGTCTGGTGTCCACCTCTCTTGATTCATTTCTCAAAATGCTTATCTTTAAGTCGCCTACTTGAGTACTTTCAAAGACCTTTCCCCTAATTGCAGCTGATAAAACAAGTTGAGAAATTAAATGTTTCCGGGACCCTTGATCTCTTTTATAATTTTATGGGATGGCCAATAAGCATTGCCACAGAGCCAGGCACGGAGCTGTTGTTTAAACAGGAGACAGGTGGGGCGGTGCATGCCTTTAGGCACAGCACTGAGTCTGCAGAGGCCAGCCTGGTCTACACAGTAAGTTTCAGGACAGCTAGGGCTAATAAAGAGACTTGTCTCAGAGAGATAGAGACACAGACAGACAGACAGACAGACAGAGGGTCAGTTAGTGAAGACCGTAATGCAGGAAAACGCTTCAGAACATTGGCAGGAGAACAAAAACAGACTTCGTGACTATCAATACTGTTGCAATTCTTTTCTCTTTATAAAAATGTATCAAATGTATTTCAATATTTAGTTTCATTTTTAATAAGACTATTTGACAATTACTGTAACTTAAAAATCATTGTCAGAGGTACAGAAAACATTAATAAACAGTTTAATAGTGCAGTAATTAAAGTTACTGGACCATGCATTTAGGAAAGTTTAATAGTCTCTGGAGTCTGCTTTACCACTGAACCACTGCAATTTTTTTTACTAGAAGAAAATTTTATTGAGAAAAACCTGGCACCAGTGGTGTTCTGTGGGCACACTTTTAATCACAGCACTCAGGATCTATATACTAAGTCCCAGGCTAGCCAGGGCTGCATTGTCTCAAGATTAGGGATGACAGGAGGAGGAAAGGAAGAGAAGAGAGGGAGAAGGAGGCCAGGAGACCCAGGAGACTACCTGGCTCCAGTCTAGCTCTTCCTGCTTCCTGATCTACCACAAAGTGAGAAGTCTTTAATGCTGTTGTTGATTGTTTGTTTTCAAGATAGGGTTTCTCTGTGTCGCCCTGGCTGTCCTGGAATTCATTTTGTAGGCCAGGCTGTCTTCAGACTCACAGAGATCCACCTGCCTCTGCCTCCTGAGCACTGGGACTAAAGGCGAGCGCCACCACGTCCTGAGGAGTGAGAAGTCAGAGCTGCTGCTCCCATGAGCACCATGCATTCCCGAATAGACCCTTTCCAAATTGTTCTACAGGTGTGCCGTCACCCCAAGGCAAAAGAAACTCACATGCATATAAAATACACATAGCGCTATCTGTCTGCCCAATGGAGAGGTGAAGGGAGATAGATGGCCTGCCGACCTGAGTTCAACCCCACAGCCCACATGGCTGAAGGACAGAGCTGACTCCACAAGTTATTTTCTGACCTACACACGCACACACACACACAATGTAATGAAAAAACTGCACTTGTAAATAAACGTGTGCTAAAAGTTATGAGAATGTCTTTATTTTTGCTGCTCAACAAAGGTCTACTTAGGTTGTGTGAACTAGAAGTAATTCGGGTTACTTTCCAAAATTTATTTATATGAGTGCCCCTTTATTCATAAGCCAGTTAGAACAGAATTCCTTAGGGGATTTTACCATGTGGACACATGCACACAAACACAGATTCCAAAAGATACATAGCTTTTATTTTAAAATTCTAGTCACTAGAGGAGGGGCCGATGAGTTGGCTCAGTGGGTAAAAGCACTAAATATACAATCCTGACAACAGAGGCCATCACTGGAATCCATGATAGGAGAGAACAGACTCCTAAATGACCACACACACAGACACACACACACAAAATTAAATTTATGAGTTCATTAAAGAGAATCTAATGGACTGTATTTCTTACAAAATGATGCAAATGAGCATCTAAAATAATATTCTGAAGACTGTGAACCAATTTTTTAGGTTAAACAATCTTCATAGTAATTTTTCCAGTCTCTTAGATGTTTACCTGTTAGCCTGAATGGGACAAAATCACAAGGCTTCAAGTGACCTTGAATAGAAAAACAAAAATTTCTGCTTGATTCTTTGCTAGTTTAGTCAACATGAATAAGAAGCATTTTCAGAAATGTTATTTGGGAAATTGTTTAAAGACTCGCTCTACTCCATTGGGATGGCAAAATAATCAGATTTTGTTTTTGTTTTTTGTGTGTGTGATGTCTTTTGCTCTTCAGCTTTTTGAGGGGCTCACCACCCAGCTCTCAAATAAATCACAATGGAGACTTAATCTTAGTTATGAATGCTCTGCCTTAGCTTGGCTTGTTTCTTGCCAGCTTTTCTTATCTTAAATTAACACATCCACCTTTTCCCTCTGGGCTTTTTCCTCTTCTTCTGTGTATCTTACTTTCCTTCTTACTCTATGGCTGGTCCCTGACATCCTTCTATCCTTGTTCTCTTGCTCTTTTTTTTTCTCCCAGATTTCTCTTCCTGTTTATCTTCTCTGCCTGCCAGCCCCGCCTATCCTCGCTCCTGCCTCACTAATGGCTGTTCTGCGCTTCCTTAGACCATCAGGTGTTTTAGACAGGCACAGTAACACAGCTTCCCAGAGTTAAGCAAATGCAGCATAAACAAAAGTCACACACCTTAAAATAACATTCCCCAACGTGTGTGTGAGAGTGTGGCATATGCACACATGTAAATTCAGGTACATAAGCCTATGCATGCACACGGACAAGACTAGGCTAGCTGGTGACCTCCTCCATCACTCCTCACATATTCCTTTGAAGCACCGTCTCTCTTTGAACCTGACACTTGCCTTTTCTTGGCTAGGCCAGAAGCTAGCAAGCTGGTGATCCTCCTGTCACTTCCCCTTCTAGACCTGGGTTACAAGAGCGGGCAGGGTACGTGGACTGTTAGGTGAGTCCTCAGATCTGAACTCTGGCCATTGTGGTTGTTTAGAAAGCATCATATACCTGCTGAGCCATCTCTCCAGCCTCACTAGGCAAAGTCTATTCTGTAGAGAGAGTAATAGTCCACTGGGATTATCATTCCAATATAGAAAGCATAAGATGAAAAGATTTCGTTTTCATTCGTTACTATGCTCATGGCCAAAATTTCTTTAATGAAGGATGGGTTGATAAAATAAAAGCATGCAGAGCTATTTACTATATGATGGCAAGGGGCATAATTCACTGATAGAGCGCTAACCTATTGCGACTGTGGCCCAGAGTTTGAGCTGCAGTTCCTTCCCCCAGAAAGGTGTGTTAGTACCTGTGTGTGCACATACCTCTTTCTCTCCCTCCCTCTCCCTCTGTGTGTGTGTTGGGGGCACATGTGTGCACATGAGGAAGTCAGAAGTTAATATCAGAGTCAGTTTTCTCCTCTACTGTAGGTCTCCAGGATTTAGGTCTTCGGGCTTGCACCCAAACATTTTTTACCTACTGAGACATCTTGCCAGTCTAGAAAAGGTTTTCTGACATGAGAGTTTTCAGAAATGAAGACACACAAAAACTTACATGTTTTCATGCCTAGAGTGCACAGAAATGTAGAATTACCTTTAAACAAAGCAGACAGGATCTAATGAGCAACCAAACAGGAGCCTTTGAATAATTTGCCTTGTCTCTGAACCTTCAAGTATAAAGACATTCCTAAGGAACGGTAAATAACACATTAAAAAAAAAGAACACCAAGAAACCACAATATCTAATCTTTAATACTTTTTATTAAAAAATACAGTCTGTTTCTTTAAAATTTAACCTATAACAAGTTCTTAGGACAAGGGCAGACAGCGGTCAGATTCGTTGCCAAAATATCACAAGAATGCTCTCTTCTGCAGCCTCTTGAGTTGTAGCTACAACCCACACTGTTCTTAGTGCACAGGCTTCCAGGCTCCTGCTAGGATGACCCATCAAGCTCTTCTGGCAGTGTTCAACCTCTTTCCTAGTCTAAATTTCCAAAGTCTTTCTGTTAGCTATTTGTGCCAACTCAGGCAGCTGGCGTGGCCTTCTCTGCAGTGCTCAGAGACCCCTTGTAGGCCCTGCCCTGAAGATCTCTGGCCACCAGGCTCCAACCATAGGCTACACCGCAGGCTGGCCCAGCCCCCCACCCAAGAGCTCCAATGACTGGGCCCTGAGAAACTCCATCAGCCAGGTCTCCCCTTTCCCCTGCTTCTCTAATGGCTGTAACAGCTGTTCTCAGACTGTCAAGGCAGGAGAGTGGCCAGGCCCCTCTGTACAGGAAAAAAAAAAAAAGCCCAAATCAGGCCACAGAATTCCTCTAATCCCAGACCACCTAGAAAGTTCTGCTCCCCACTCCACCCCAAGAAACCCTATATAAACCCCATCTTTTCAGTTCTCTGCTGCTTCTCTCCAGGCAGAGGCAGCCACTCTGCTGGGGTTTCCCCTCCCAGTAAATCTCTTGTGCGAGGTTTGTTTGCGGTGTGACTTTGCGGTGATACCTGGCTTTTGACTTCCAGGAACCCTTTCCCTTCAGAGCTTTAACGCTTCCATACACCTTCCACACTCCAAAACCAAAACAAACCTGCAAACGTCTGTCACAGCAAAACCCTTATGTCCCTGTGAGACAGAGGTTGTCTGTGTCTCTCCAAATGACACATATCAAATGTCTCTCCAAAGGTCTATGTGTCTCCAAATGTCCAGACTTCAAAACAGAACAACTTACTGCTCAGTCTGAGTTGCAGATGTGCATTGTCTTACTTTGCTTTGATTCCAATTTGCAAATTTTCGGTGGTCATAGTCTGGCCTCCCGGGGACCTATCAAATCAACTTTGGTCTTATTCCCTCAGAGCTATCCTCTAAATTGTGTCACTAAATTGTGACACACTAAATTTGTGTGTCACACTAAAATGTGTGACCACTAAATTGTGTCAGTCATGGCCATGGGCTCCCCAGACTTCCAAGCCCCCTAGGGCCTCTCCCATTTTACAGGCTCCCCAGGCGGAATCTGTCCCAGATCCCAGCCCTGAGTCTGAGGTCTCCCAGAGATCTCAGTAGGACCTCCAGATACTGTGGGAGAAACTGGACTTAGACTCAATTCAAATTTAGATTAGATGAATTTATTCTTCTGCTAGCAGAAAGGCAACAACCTTAGAGCCAATACAGCATGCCATGTGGGAGGGAGCTTAAGGAGGGATTTTTAAGGGGGACACCAGAAAGGCGCACATTCCAGCTGTCCATGGAACCTACAGCTGGGCAGGAACAGTGTTTTACTCCCCTCTGTTGTTTGCTTTCCCATTATAAAGTCATAAAAAGACAATTTCACCCCTTTCTCAGGCGATAAGGTGGAAGCAAAGGCAGCTGTTAAAACCTTGCAGCCCATTATCCCATTCTTAACTCATCTGCAGGCCCCTAGGATCACTAGGCATTCCAGAGCAAAGCTCAACATCCCATAAAGAATGGGAACCTGTGTAAAATAATACTCGGGTGTGAGCACTCTACTGGCTGGGATAGAGCAGTTCATTTCTGGGCAGGCAAAAACACAGTGCCATCAGTTTAGGGCTGACTGTCCCACCCCATGATATTAGGGTCCAACATATTTGTGATGCTAAACCAAGCCCATTATGTTTGAAGTAGAGCACACCAGTCATGCAAACAATAAGTTGTACAAAAGAGAATATAAGGTAGCCTGTTATGGAATATTATTTTAACTGGACAAAGATGTGTTAATTTGTTTATGCTGCAGAATATGCTGTGGAATAACCCTTCTGTACATATATTCTGTATGAATATATGTTGCTATGATTGGTTTAATAAACAAACTGGCCAATAGCAGAACAAGATAAAGTTAGGAGGGAAAGCTGAATTTATAGGGACCGTATTATGCAGGCCTGTATTTCTACATTGTATGGCAGTGAAAATTCTGAGCAACCTGGCAAGGCGCAATTTGCACCTGCCACACCTAGCCCTTTGATAGTGAGACAACCTGATGCCAGCCAAAGCAAGTGGTCAGGATATGCTAATGTTGTTCTGTTCCTTCTATTGCAATTTGGGAGGACACCTGGGAAAGAGGTGTTTATTCAGTCTGCCAGTCTATGTGACAGAGCAGGCATAGAGAGGAAGACAAATTGGGCATAGAAAGGTATGGGCATGACCACAATCATTCTCCCTGCTACCTAGGATACAGAATGCTAATGATTTCCCCCTAAGTTTACGTTTTGGTATAAAAGCTGTTTGGAGAATAAACACGGGTAGATTTTCAGGATGTGAACTCAGGATTTCATGAGGGATCCCTGAAAACTCCTTCCCAATAAAGTCATGTGAGTTGTGTCTCAATTATTTCCACACCTCCACGCTAGTTCAAGAAATAATTTATGTCGGGGCTGGACCTCGACATGAACTGAGAATGAAGGAAGGAGGAAGGGCGGAGTCAGAGGAGTCCCCAGGCAGATGCAGAGGGAGCAGGAGATGAACATGCCATGTTAATAAAGGTACCGCCATGTGGCAGAGCATAAATAAGGAATATGGGTTAACTTAAAATGTAAGAGCTAGTTAGTAATGAGCCTGAGCTATTGATCGACCATTTATAATTCATATTAAGTTTCCATGTTGGTTATTTAGGAGCAGGTGCTCAGAACAGGAAAACTCTGCCTACAGACATATATGTACATGCTCATGTGCGTACATGCATCACTTGTTTAACCTCCACAAGTAGAGGCTTGTTAGTAAGCAAGTAACTAAAGAGGGAACACAGAGCCTCAGGACGCCAAGATTTTGTTAATATAAACTGGAAGCAGTTATAGTAACAGTTATAAGTCTGGAAGCAGCTCAGCATCTGTCCCTCAGAGTAGCATGGCACCCTGTAGTGTAGAGTGGTGGCAGCAGGTCCCACAGATCAAGACTCGGCCAAGGACTTCTCTCCAACTCCTTTCTCCAAACTCCTCTATGGGGCATTTGCAGTTGTGATGTCATCAGGTCTGTTACTCCTTTGCTGTGTATACAGTCATCTCATCCAGCTTTACTTTCTTTCTGTGAAAAAAGCAAACACAACCTCGACCCCAAATTAATATAGGCCAGGTCTTTTCATAATTCATTGCAAGGGCTTTTTCACCTTGCCTTAGCAAGGTCATCTTGGTGCCACCACGCCAGATCTGTGTGCAACTTTTATCCCTTTAAGTTGTTTTCAAGGAGCCATGGTACGCTCCACAATTCCTTTTCATTATTAACCATGTATGCAGTTCTTCCATTGGAAGAGCCATTTGTAAAATTTTTTCATAACATCCTTTAAGGGATCTTTAGCTATAACATTAGCAAAATATAGTTGTGCGAATTGCAACAATGATCATCTGGAAAAAGACCATTATTCTGGCCTTCGAATTAAGCAAACACAATTGTCCAAGAATCACTATCTTAAAATTATCAATTAATCTATTGCTTAGTATAAGAAACATTGATAATAGCCAATTCTCTGCTAAACTATTTTCTAGATTTTATCCTACTCTTTTAAATTAGACAAGCTACTGCTTTAAATTAAGAGTTTAACATCTTAACTGGCAAAATTGGAAGGTGCAGCTATAAAAAGTGTTTGTTTTTTCATAAAACTGTTGTAGAATAAGTTTTGTACTTAATACATATACTTGCTACAGCTGAATCATAATTAATATTCTCTACTTGCTGATTATTGTATACTCTACCTGTCTGAGTATCTGTTTGGCAGCTTCTATAAGCTCTCTACTGGAAAGTGGCTCATTGCTCCCTTTAAGAATTTTACTTTGTAGCTCAGTATCTCCCATAAGAATATTATAATTAAGGCTTTAACCATTGTCTATCTAATTAAACGTTTGTAAACCATCCTCCTCTTAAGTTGCAAGTCTGCCTAGCTGATAGGAAAATGGAAAAAGCATATTCTACTAATGGTGCTGGCATAACTGGATAATCAACATGTGGAAGAATGAAACTAGATCCATATTTATCTCTGTGCACAAAACTCAAGTTTAAATACAGCAAAGACCTCAATATAAAATCAACCACATTGAACCTCACAGAAGAAAATGTTAGAAGTACATTTGAATGCATTGGTGCATCTCAAACACAGCCTCAGTGGCACAAACATTGAGAGAAACAATCAATAAATGAGATCTCCTAAAACTGAGAAGCTTCTGTCCAATAAAAATATATGGTACAAGCCTAAACCAAAAACTCTCAACAGATGAACCCAAAATGACTGAAAGACACTTTAAAAATGCTCAAGCATAACATCCTTAGCCATTAGAGAAATGCAAATCAAAACTCTGAGATTCCATTTTATCCCTATAAGAATGACCAGGATTAAAAACACTGCTGACAATTTATGCTGAAGAGAATGTTGAGTAAAAAAAAAAAACTCCTTCACTGTTGGTGGAAGTGCAAACTGGCACAGCCGCTTTGGATCCTAGTATGACCATTTCTCAGAAAATTAGGCAACAATTTACCTTAAAACTCAGCAATACCAGTTTTGGGCCTATACAAAAAAGGCGCTCAACCATACCATAAGGACATGTGCTCAACTATGTTCACAGCAGAATTATTTTGTCATAGACAGAATCTGCTGACTGTGTGGTCAAATTTGTTCTCTAAAGTTACTCAGTCTCCTGCTTGCCCTTCACCCAGAGGTGGGTTAGATTCAGCTGACTCCTGCGCCTGTGCCTCAATCTCATCGGTAAACTAGGCAATCTTGGGCCAAATGCCCTATTTCCTTCACTTTTTCTACCCATTTAGCAAGCGACAAAAGTTGTATCTCTGTGTCTATCATGCTTACAGATTCTAAATATCTCTGCCTTTGTTTCTGTTCCACTTTAACTTCCTTCAGCTATCAACATATATATTTGAAAACTGTTTCCTTATCCCATATATATAACTTATTATTTACAAATTCTTTTACTCCCAATTTAATTTTCTCACTTCTCTATACTTCTTTAAATTCTATTCTCTATTTTTGAGCACTCATTACTCACATATCCACCTGTGGTGCAGTTTTTTCTCCTGGGTTCCTCACATTTTCCTCCGTACGTGTGATCACTTCTCCGGCTTTTTGGGGGGGATTCACTGATCAGCCCATGTCCGGGCGCCATTATGTCGGGGTCTGGTGCCAGTTCGGCCCCTAAATTATTTCTCCGGACCAGAGGGGAGGCGTGGGATTAAAGACACAACTCACATGCCTTTAAGGAGGGAGATTCTCAGTGATCCCTCATGAAATCCTGAGTTCGCATCATGAAAATTCCTCTGCGTTTATTCTTCAAACAGCCTTATATACCAAAATATAAACTGAGGGGGAAATTCATTAGCATTCTGTTTCCTAGGCAACCAGGCTGTGGTCATGTCTACACATCTGCCTATGCCTGCTCTGTCAAGTCTTTCTATCTTCCTGCTCTGTATGCCAGCTCTGTCATGTAGGCCAAATTAACATCTCTATCCCAGTCGTCTTCCAAATTACAAAGAAGGAGCAAAACAACATTAGCATATTCTGGCCCTTTGTTAGCGAGGTGACCACCTCTTGTGTGGTAGGTGCAAGCTATGGCCTGAAGTCTGGCCATCATTCAATGTAGAAATACGGGCCTAGGGTGAGGGACTGTGATGTGTAGGGACCATTTTCTTTGTATTTATCCTGGAGAGGATTATTGTGTTCCTAATATGGGGCTCAGTGTCTTTGACATCAAACTCATGGATACTGTCTCTTAAAGTACATGTGTACAGTGCTGCACAGCCCTAATGTTGAGGGAAGTCAGGAATAATCCCCTTGGATTGGCTGTGTAATTTCCCCACATCTGACTTAGAACCTCAGAGTGGGACAGGAAGACCACAACCAGTTATCTCTGGGGCAGAGTTTCCTTAACTGTCCAGCAGGCAGAGGCTCCCGTCGTCTTCTCAAAGGATTCTTCTGATTTGCATAATAAAAAGGTCAATGCTCTGGCAAACCTTCTACCCAGTTGCTCATAGTTGGAGCATTAGATGACTATTCTCTCACTGTGACAAACAAGTCACTGCCTTAGTTAGGACTGCTGCTGTGATGAAACACCTGACCAAAGCAACCTGGAGAGGAGAGGGTTTACTCTGCTTACACGTCCATCATCGAAGGAAGTCAGGACAGGAACTCAAACAGAGCAGGAACCTGGAGACACAAGCTGATGCACGGGCCATGGAGGGATGCTGCTTTCTGGCAGGCTCAACCTGCTTTCTTATAGAACCCAGGACCACTAGTCTAGGGGCTGCACCACCCACAATGGGCTGGGCCCTCCCCTCTGGGTACTAAGAAAATGCCCTACAGCTGGATCTCATGGAGACCTTTTCTCAATTGTGGTTCCCTCCTTCTAGATGACTATAGCTTGTGTCAGGCTGATAACTAGCCAGGGCAGTCACTGTCTTTAAAACTGAACTACGAGCCAAAGCATTAACTGAAGAGGGAAATGAATGCTATGCACGATGATGCATGCCTCTAATTTCAGTTCTCAGGAGGCAAAAGCTGGACAATCTCTTGAGTTTGAGGCCAGCTTCCTCTACATAGCTAGTTCCAGGCCAGCCAGAGCCACATGAAGAGGTCCTGTCTCAAAACAACAATAACAACAAAACAAAACAAAAAACAATACAATGATGCAAAACAACCACCACCAAAATCCTAAACTTAGGAGAAAGCATAAATTTTAATAAGGGGTTGCTTTTTAAAAAACTTTATTCTTTGTATCCAATGCATCTGAATCTTTCACAAGCACATGTTATGTTAGTAAAATACTGCATTGACTAAAAACTTATTCAGTAATGTGACCTATAAACCATGAATGCCCCAAACATGAATTTAATGTTATCTGGCAGAAAACTGATCCACATGAAGTTACTGAACATCAAAGTTTGACCTTGAACCTACCATGTCTACTAACAGTCAAACACACTACAATCTAGAGGAAGCTCTGCTCTGGGTATTCTCCAGGTGTCTGCCAAAGAAGGCCAGAATCTGCTTCCACGTATCTATCTGGGCTTTGGAGTGAGCCCTGACCTCCCCTCCCCAGTGCACCGCTCTGTTCACTATTTTGTGCAGAGAAGCTGGGCACATGGGGAAGTAAGGAGGCTCAATGTAATGGCCAGCCCCAGGGTAGGAGATTACCTGCGGCCTCTCCTTTCCGCGAGCCTGCAGCCGTTCCGAGGCTATCTGAGCATACAGCTCACTCCTCCAGCAATGATCGTCCTGCCCGGCGATGAAGAGGATTGGCCCCTTGGCTTGCTCTATCGGGATCATACTGGGGTTCTCACAGCCTCCCACAGGATCATTCCATATATCCACAATGTCCAGAATGCCAGAGAAAGCCACCTTTGCTCTCCTCAGGTCATGGCCCAGTGGTGGTATCATGGTCTGCTGGTAGTGTATGTGTCTGTTTCCGCTGAATGCAGAGCCATTGATGGAAACTGTGGCTGAGACATTCTTCAAGAACGAAGCCATGGTGAGGCAAATATCAGCTCCCAGAGAAAGACCCAGAAGCCCAATGTCAGGGCCCTTTACCTAGAAAAAAAAAAA
>LOEQ01006204.1:83969-97583 GCA_001685075.1 Bramus lutescens | reverse complement strand
GAGAGAGAGAGAGAGAGAGAGAGAGAGAGAGAGAGAGAGAGAGAGAAATGTTTGCTTTATTCTAATAAAATTATTTTGTAATAGAATTTTTGTGAGAAAAAATACTTTGCTTCTCATTGTAGAGTGAGTAAAGAGACACTCAAAGGCATGCTGAGCGCTGAGAAAATAATACAGCAGAGTGCGGAGAGGCTTGCTTGCCATCCCAGCTTCTGAGAAGCTGAGGGCTGGGGAGATGGCTCAAGACGTCAAATGCTCACTAGGAAAACATGGGAATCTGGGTTCAGAGTTGAGAACCCATGAAAAACTGGGCCTGGCAGTGCACATTTGTGCAGGCCTGTTACCCCAGTGCTAGGAGGTGGGAGCAGGGGGATCTCCAGAACTAACTGGCCAGGTAGTCTAACCCAAATCTTGGAGTGAGACATAGGCATTCATCACAAAATCTATGATGTAGAGCACTAAAAGGAGGCTTCTAGCACACACACACACACACACACACACACACACACACANATACAATTTGTGTGTTGTTATTTATGGGTATAAGCTAGCCATGCGGGAGCCAGGCAGGACGAAATGCAGGCCTGCTTGCCATATCACTACACACACACACTGAAAGGCAAGGGTGGGGTATGGCTCTTGTATAGTGCTAGGCACAGAGCCCTGGGCTTGATTGCCTGCACCACAGAGAAAGAAAAGGTGTACAGACTGCAGTATTGAAATCAGATATGCAGATTCAAGCAGGTGCTTCCTTGGCTCCAGATACGATAATTCATTCAGATTTACCTCAGCTCCGGGCACCTACAAGGATGACTGAATCACACACTTAGAGAAGGAACACATTACCTGAGGCCACATTCATCTGTGTCTGGGCTCCTCTTTGTTTCTTGGGTCTCAATAGACTGTTGTCGTTGCTCCCAGGGCCTTCAGCAGGCTGGGGAAAGGCATCTGTGTGGTTGGGGCATATCTGTTGGTTATGGCTTTGGCTCTAAGCTCACAAATGGTCATTACACATAAACACATGACAAGCATGCAAAAACAAACACAGATTATTAATCATTTCCATTAGATAGCAATGTGGGGATTCTGAAGTAGCCGCTTCGCTCTAACCATCACCACATCAGGCTGTACACTACCAGATGCCTAAAACTGGGTCTAGTTGGCCAAGAAGCGAGCAACAGAGGATTGAACTCTTTGTATGAAAGACCTGCCAAAGAAAATATCTTCCTTTTTCGTTTTGTAACTTGGGTCAGTAGAGCTCAGGGTCCAGAAATTACTGGAGTGGTAACATGTACTTCACCTGAGCCACACTTTGAAACCAACAGAGACATCCTCGAATGCCTCATTTTCCACATACAGACACATAATACATACATACATGCATACATACATGCATACATGTTCCTCACGCATGCAAATTGAACACTTGAGAAAATCATGTAACTGCACTGGATACATCTCAAGCTAAAAGTGGGACCACAATCCTCCTCAGCTTGCATCTGCACTGTCTGGTGATCAGCAGTGTGTCTAGCCTATTAAATTCTGTTCTTGCTCGGCTCCTTTTGACTTCGTTACTTGGCCTCCAGCAACCAGGAGCCTTCTATATCCTCCTTAGGGCAGATGGTAGCTTGCTATTTACTTTATTTTACAGTGTGTGTGCTGGACAGAATAAGAATGGCCCTCAGAGGCTTATATGTTTGCATACTTGGTCCCCAGTTGGTGGAACTGTTTGGGAAGGATTAAGAGGTGTGGTCTTGTTGGAGGAGGTGTGTCACTAGGGGTAGGCTGTGAAGTATTAAAAGTCCATGCCATTCCCAGTTAGCTCTCTCTGCCTTGTGCTTGTGGACCAGATGTGAGCTCTCAGCTGCTGCTCCAGCCACCTGTCACCAAAACAGCAAGAACAAGAAACTAGCAGCTTCTATTGCCTTTGTGAACTACTCATTTGATTCTTTTCTGATCTGAGCAAAACTATTTTGAGAAAATTATTAAATGGTTTAAATTTGCTAGCTTCATGTTTTCCCTGACACATCTTTATTTTTTATTTTTTGTAATTTGGGGGGGATTTTTTTTTAAAGTCCTCGACCTAAATGTTTTGTATTCTTTTTAGTTTGTTTTGTGCTGATAGAGCATCCCAGACTCAGTGCTTTATAAAGAGCAGAAGCTTAGGGCTGGGGTGTTGCTCGGCCATGGGTGCTTTGCTAGCATGAACAAGATACTGGACTGCAGGACAGCTCAGGAAGAAAGAAAAGAGGAAGGAAAGGAAGAAGAGAAAAGAAGAAAAAAATAAAAGGAGAATGAAAGAACCAGAAATATATTTTTTTTTTCTCAGTTTGGGAGCCGGAGAAGGCTAAAATCATGACTCTGGCATCCATTATCTGGTGAGGGCTGCATCCTCCAGAGTAGGGGACAGCAGTGGCCTCACATGGTGAAAGGAGATGAGACAACTTATCATCAAATCCCAGTCACAGGGGAGGGGAACTGGTGGCCAAGGGACCTCTAAAAGGTTCCACTTCTTAGAATTTCCTTTAGCCAAAGCTGGATTCAGAGTGATACACTCAACACAACAATACTTACAGAAAACATCAGTGGCCTGGCAATGGGACAGTAAGCAAAGTACATTCAAAGAGGTCTAGCTGCCCTTTCTGCCCTGTTTCCTTCCTACCCATCAGCCTCTCATGCCATTTTCTCTGTTCTGTTCATGTGTGTTGTGTGTATGTGTGTGTGTGTGGTGTGTGTGTGGTGTGCGTGTGAGTGTGCATGTGTGTGTATGTGTGTGTGGTGTGTATGTGTGTATGTGTGTGTGGTGTGTATGTGTGTGTGGTATGTATGTGTGTATATGTGTGGTGTGTGTGTGGTATGTGTGTGGTGTGTGTATGTGTGCATGTGGTGTGTATGTGTGTGTGGTGTGTATGTGTGTGTGGTATGTATGTGTGTATATGTGTGGTGTGTGTGTGGTATGTGTGTGGTGTGTGTATGTGTGCATGTGGTGTGTATGTGTGTGGTGTATGTGTGTGTGGTGTGTGTGTGGTGTGTGTGTGGTGTGCGTGTGAGTGTGTATGTGTGTGTATGTGTGTGTGGTGTATGTGTGTGTGGTGGGTGTGTGGTGTGTATTGTGTGGTATGTGTGTGTGGTATGTGTGTGTAGTGTGTATGTGTGTGTATATGTGTGGTTGTGTGTGTGGTGTGTGTATGTGTGCATGTGGTGTGTATGTGTGGTGTGTGTATGTGTGTGGTGTGTGTGTGGTGTGTATGTGTGTGGTGGGTGTGTGGCATGTGTGTGTGGTGTGTATGTGTGTGTATATGTGTGGTGTGTGTGTGGTATGTGTGTGGTGTGTGTATGTGTGCATGTGGTGTGTATGTGTGTGGTGTGTGTCTGGTGTGTATGTGTGGTGTGTGTGTATGTGTGTGTGTATGTGTGTGTGTACACACACTCATACTCTCTTTTAAAAATAGCCCCACTCTCCCCATTGTTCTTCATTTTGCTTCACTCCTCGCTAGAAAGCCTGTATTGCAGATAATTCCTCTGCAGTTTTTGGAGATGTACATGTCTAAGCACAGAAGTTTAGGCATCAAGCTGGGCATGGTGACCCACGCCTGTCATCCCAGCACTTGGGAAGTAGAAGAAGGAGGGTCAGAAGTTCAAGGTCACCCCTGAACACATTATGAGGGGGCAGCACAGGGTGGGGAGAACTGTATTTGTAGAGTCCAAAGTCAAGAATTCTTGAGAATGTCTAAAGACTCAACTGTCACTCACAACTGATGCCCACATCATCAAGTAGACAACATTCATTAAAAATTGCATTTTTAACCTGGTAGTGGGCTTGCTGAACAACCCGCCATAATGGCCACGGGTGAGTAACAACGGTAATATAGCTGATGAACATTAGGGAGGCAGCTTGTGAGGAGGAAACAGTGGCTGATGACATGCGAGGGTGTCAGCCTTATTGCCTCGGCCTCCTTAGCAGCAGTGAGCAGCCCTGGCAATGGAGAAGGGCACAGCACAAAGAACTGGGAATGGTGAAGTCCAAGGGGCTTTATGTTAGGAGCTTATTATATTGAGACAATGACTGCTCTGGGAGCAGAGGCAGAAGGATCCTTTTAAGTTTGAGACCAGCCTTTTCTACAGAGCTAGTTTCAGGACAGCCACAGCTACAGAGTGAGATATGCTGAAACAAAACAAAACAAACAAACAAACAACAAAAAAGGCAGAATAAAATTTTGTTCAGATTGTCTGAGACATTGCAAGGACTTCAAGAATCTACTGGGCCATGACTAAATGCTTTATGAAAACAGATGCTAATACCAGGAGTATCACTTAATTAAAAAACAATATCTATGCTGGAGAATAACCTTAATGGCTAAGTGTGCACTCTGTTCTTGCAGAGGAGCTGAGTTTGATTCTCAGCATCCATGTAAGGAAGCTCATATCTGCCTGTAACTCCAGCCCCAGGGAGAGTCTAATACCTCTGCTTCGGGCCTCTCCAGGAACCTGAATTCATGTGCAAATAGATAAAAATGGCAGACAGACACACACACACACATGCATGCACACACATGTGCACACTGACTCATCATTTTGAGCTTCCAGCTCCAGGGAAGTATACTTCTAAGAGATGATGGCTTCTTTTGTCTTCTCATTTTCATTTGCCACATTCTCTTTGCTTACCCATTTTTGTCTCTACAACCCAGAGCTCACCAGATTAGGGGTGCACATTCAGAAAGTGAAGGTTCCTAACAATTTCTCTCGCACTTCAGCCAAGTCACCCATGAGAGGACTTCAACTGGCAACTGGCATAGTGGGATGTATGAAGACATCACTCACCCCAAAGGGCAGTGGTTTTTGTGATAACTAGTATTATGAAAATAAAAATTGCAGGCTGGAGGGATGGCTCAAAGGGTAAAAGCATCTGCCTCCAAGGCTGATGACCCGAGTTTAAACCCCAGAACCCACATGGTGGGAGGAAAGAACTGACTCCCACAAGTTGTCCTCTGACCTATGTATGTGCACTGTGCCACATGTGCCACCCCCCATTCCCACAGGCACACAAAAACAAGTTTAAAAAGATAATTACAACAGAAATTCCCATATGGACCCTGTGGTCCATTACAGACTATTTAAAATAAATCCTCATATGTGCATTCCTTATGCAAATAAGTTTCGAGACTGAAATTGATGCAACATCATCACTCACCTGTCTGGCAAATGAAATGATGCATCTTCAAGCACTGGTCCATTTTTGAAATGATGCCATCAGGGCTTATGACCATGGAGTCGCACTTTCTGGCCTCTAAGTCAGCGGCATCTCCTAGAGGGACACTGGACTCTTAGGAAGGAGAAATGACTCAGGGGGCAAAGCATTTGCTGGACAAGTGTGAAGACCTGAGTTCAAATCACCAGAACCCACATAGAGTCAGGCATGGCAGTCCATGTCTGTAAGCCCAGTACTTCTAGGTGAGATGGGAGGTGGAGAAAGGAGACTCCCTGGAAACCTGTGGGTCGGGTGGCCAGGGGTACAGCTAGCCTGGGGTATGCTGTCACAAAGAGAAAACAAAACAAAACAAAACAAAACAAAAAAACCCTTGAAACCTTACCTCAAACAAGGTAGAAGGCAAGGACCAAAACCTGAGGTCAGTCTCCAGCCTCCACATACACATACTGTGGCACATGTACACATGTACATGGTGTGCGCACATGTACCAACATGAAGACCTAATTTGTCTGGTGTCCAACACATGAAAGTTTATTGGTGTGGGACAATGGTCTATATTCTGTCAATTATATTTTAAATGAAAGCTGATTGGCCAGTAGCCAGGCAGGAAGTATAGGCAGGACAACCAGACAGGAAGTAGAAGTGGGTCAATGAGAACAGGAGGATTCTGGGAAGAAGACCCAATCGGCAGTCCTGTCCCAGCCACAGAAGAAGCAAAACGTGACTGCCTGGCCAAATAAGGTACTGAGGCACGTGGCTAACACAGATAAGAATAATGGCTAATATAAGTTGTAAGAGTTAATAAGAAGCCTAAGATACTAGGCCAAATCAGTTTATGATTAATGTAGACCTCTGTGTGATTTCTTTGGGATGTAATGACTGCAGAAACCGGGCAGGACAGAAAACTCAGACAACAGTTTATGACTCCTCCCTACACACTATAGATTACTCTTTAATAGTAAAGGGTTTTAATCATAGAACTTAGAACTAATTACCTAGATATTAATGGAGAAATGATGATATAATTTCTTGGAATTTTTTTCTCTAAAACTGCAATACTATGCTACCTAATTTTGTAAGAAAGACAATAGATAATTTCTTTCTAGCTTCTGTTTTAGGAAATTTGGAGGCAAGGATAACAAAGAAAATCATGGTAAAAATCAATGGCTCTTTGGGATATGAGCCATTTATATATCTGGAAAGCCAAAATTCAGGAGGTTAAGGCAGGGGGGTTGAGACTTTAAGGCCAAGCTGGGCTAAATATCACGTTTTAGGCCATTCTGTGCTATAAAGCAAAACGATCTCAAATACAAAACAAAACAAATTGAACAAACCCCCAAACGCCCCAAATTAAACAAAGCAAAACTACATCATACATGAAGATGGGGCCACAAGCTTCATTCATTTGACAAAAAGCCCTTCACTGCTCTACAGAGACAAATGAAGGTGGAGCCATAAAAGTGGACACCTGCAGTGAGAGATAATGCTCGAGGCCATGACTTTTATTCTGAATATAAAAGCTGAAAGATTAAAGCAACTTTCTTCCCCCCATAGAACAAGGCACAAGATGTTTCTTTCCTCAGCGCTCATACCACAGCCCTACCTGAGTGGGTTGCTTCTTGATGCTTTCTTAGGAGCAGTAGGCTTCTTCCCACCCACCATGTTCTCTCCTTTTGGGTGAAGTTTTGTATGAAAGTCTGAAGCCCTTGGTTCCAAGTCAGGTGTCCTCCCTGGGCCTGGCAGTAAGTCTCTGCTTCATTGAAGCTGCAGTTAAGCATGTAAAGCTGATAGCAGCTCTTTTTCCCATGTGGTTGAGGGTTGCTCAGATCTTGTCCCAGAAAGACACCTACTCTAATGTACAGCCAGAGCCAGGACCTTCTCAGGAAGAGCATCTCCCTGTACTGTGAGCAAGACAGTGTGTGAAGGCTCAGTAGGTGCCTGGCCCTTTAAAAACGACTCAGAGAGTTTGTCACAATCATTGGTATTGTTCTTTGGTGGGACAGGAACAACCTGTTAAGGAGGAAAAAGGTTTTGCTTTGTTTAGAGAACCCAGATGGAGTTCTTACCTGCTGCAAATAAATAGAAACAGGGCTTTCCATCGGTGTCTACATAACCAGATGTGTCTTTAGCAAATAAAGATCCATTATGATGCTAAGTCTTTCTGGAAGCAGGGAGAGGCTGGTGGATAGCTAAGCCAGTGTTCCTAGACTTGGTGATTTTAGTTTTTGCAGTATGGGGATCCAACTGGGGACCTCATGCATACCACATAAGCACTTGGGGACAGAACCATGTCCAGAAAAATGGATTTTTTTTATAAAAAAAACAAGACTATTCTTATCGAGTCTTTTTATTGAGTTAAACATTTAAAAATATTTACTTATTTTTATTTCATGTATATTGGTGTTTTGCCTATATGTATGTATGCGCACCATGTGCATGGCTGGTGCCTGCAAGGCCAGAAGAAGGTGTCAAGTTCCCTAGACTGGAAGCTACGATGCTTGTGAACCATTGTGTTGGGTACTGGGAATTGAACCTGGGTCTTCTGAAAGAACAAGTGCTCTTAACCACTGAGCCATCTCTCCAGTCCCCTATGACTGATTTTTAAAAAATTATCTTTACTGGCCATTCATCTCGCAAAGGATTATATCCAGACTGTATAACGAACTAAAAAAGTTAACAAAAGAATAGGTAATGCAATCAATAAATGGACAAATGATCTGAGCTGACATCTCAGGAGATACACTAATGGCTGATAAAATATAAGGGAGAAATACCAAGCATCCTTTGTTAGACAGGGATTGACTGAGTGTCACAGAAATAGAAGAAAAAATAAACTGTCCCCCACAGGAGCATATTGTTCTTTCTTATGATTGATTTAACTTTATTTTATGTGCAATGGTGTGAAGGTGTCAGATCACCCAGGAACTGGATTTACAATCACTTATGAGCTGCCATGTGGGTGCTGGGAATTGATCCCAGGTCCTCTGGAAGAGCAGTTAGTGCTCTTAACCACTGAGCCATCTCTCCAGCTCCCAGATTGTTCTTTTATTAGCACTGTGAATGGTGATGGTCTCTTCCATGTGCATGTGGTGTGGGGGTCTTAGGGTTTTGTTTTATAGGACGTGAAAGGGGGAAACTTTGGGGACCAAAGAGTCCAGCCCATCTGCTGGTCACTTCCCTTGTGGTCTGGAAGTGGGTTTGATGTGTGGATCTCCTTATCAGAAACGTTCACTGGTGTCATCAGTTAGTCAGCCTTCCTGCCCAGAGCTTCTCAGTACACCCGACACTTTGAGGTCATTAACCCTTCATCCCCAGTCACCAGGAAAAATGCCACCCAAAGCTTCACTGGGATTTCATTTCTACTCACTTAGAAATGGCCAGTAGCAAAATGGGAGAAGGTGACCCTTGTACATTGTTGGTGGTAATTGTAAGCAAATGTAGCCTGTGGAAAATAATAGGGGAGCTCTAATCAACAAACTCAGAAGAACTGCTATGTGACCCTGCTATACCAGTACTAGGTGTGTATCCAAAGGGAGTGAAGTCACCATTGAGAAGACAGCCTGTGTATCCATGCTGATCTGAGTACCATTAGCCACAACATCAGCCCGGATGACCAACTAAAGAAGAGATGGTGGCTATATATAGCAGAGTCTAGTTGGTCAGGAAGGATGGGATCATGCCATTTGCCAGGAAATGGATGGAACTGGAAGTTTCCCTGGTAAGCAAAATAAGTCAGATGCAGCTGATCAATTATCACGCATTTTCTCACATTTCCTTTCTAGAGGCTACAACTTAGTGGTGACCTGAAGCCAGTAGAGGAAACACTGTGGAAAGTTCAGGAGATTAGGGAGAGGGAGGAGCAGGAGAAGCTAAGACAGCTTAGACAGGAGTAGGAACCAGACTGAAATAGGATAGATTCAGGTATGGAAATGCAACAGTGAAGCTCATTAACATATTGTTAGTATGGATTATTATAGTACACATTCTATAAAGAATGGACGGTATTCCAGGACACACTCGCTAATGCAATGTAGTAAAGCAAATGAACATGTCTGTCATCTCAGAGCTACCCTCCAAAATGCTTTTGTGACAGAGCAGTTGGAATCTACTCATGCAGCAGGGCTCCGTTTTCCAGAAGGGTTTTAATGGGTAAGAACATAAATACTATTGATGATAAATCTCCGGGCTTGCGTGTCCTCCATATTTGCCGCCATTGGGATTTGTTCAGATGGCTGTATTCTGTTTAAGTGCACAAAACCAAAAGCACACATGAACTGTATTTTAAAGATCTTACCTAGTCATTAAAGCCAGATAAACAGTTGATGAAAGAATGAATTAAAAAAAAAAAAGCAAACAAACCTAGAAACCAATAAAGCTCACACTTGGCTGAACCCAACAGCAAATCTGTGTGGTTCTGGCTTATGACTGCACCATCTCCTTTGCCCGAGGCATGCACAGTACTTCACGCCATTGGAAAACTTCAATTCCCTCATTTCTTTTGGGTTATTGTTTTGCTGAAAAACCTTTGTTTACAGAGCTTACCCCTTGGCCTCCATCTGTGGCACGCCCTTCGTTGATTTGTCCAGCTGGTCTTTTTCTTTTGTGCATGATCATAGAAACAAGCAAATGCAGTACTGAACCACCTGGCAGCTTTCAGGGTTGAGATGGTCATCTAAGCAACCCAAATAATGCTTCTTTTCTCTCCACCTGTGTTTGGTGTGCTTGTTACTGGGATGGGATTCAGGGCCCCGTGCATGAACTCTGCCATGGACCCATATCCTCAGCTCTTAATGTCCTTATGAGTTTGAAAACCATTGTGGAAACCGACATCTCTGAAATCGGAAGCTGAGGACCTATCCCCTTAGTTTGAAAATGCTGCAGTATCCTATTGAAGGGCATCGTCTGGTCCATACTTTGAAAACGTCTAATTCGGGAAGAAATGAAATTATTGTACTTAATGATGAGAGGAAGAAGGTTCCGGTGAGTAATGCATTGAGAGGAACCAGGAGTAGGTCGTCTTACTCACAAAGACAAACTCATCGGGACACCCAGACTATGCACAGAAACCCTGAGAACCAGGAGGGCATGGGATGATAATATCATTCCTGGAGCAAATAACCAAGATGACTAGACCTAACAATGTCATCTGCTGGTGCTGATGGAGCTGTGGTGACCTCACAGAACAAGTGCACTTAACCACTTCCCAACCACAGAAGCACCAAATGCAGAAGGAAATGGAAGGGATCCTATAAACATTCATGATTTCTTTTAAAAAAAAAATTGAAGGCTGCATATGATAAACCTATATTCAAGTAGGGAACACTGAAAGCATTTCCTCTAAATTCAGGGAGGATTAAAAGGTGTTCATTCTTTCCAGATGCACTGGCTGGTGTTGTGTGTCAACTTGACACAAGCTAGAGTCATCAGAGGTAGGAGCCTCAGTTGAGGAAATGTCTTCATGAGATCCAGCTATAAGGCATTTTGTCATTTAGTGATCAATGGGGGAGGGCCAGCCCATGGTGGGTGGTGTCATCCCTTGGTCAGTGGTCCTGGGTTCTATAAGAAAGCAGGCTGAGCAAGCCATGATGAACAAGCCAGTAAGCAGCTCCCCTCCATGGCCTCTGCATCAGCTCCTGCCTCCAGGTTCCTGCTTTGTCTAAGTTCCTCTTCTGACTTCCTTCAGTGATGAACAGCAGTGCTGAAGTTAAGCCCAATAAACACTTTCCTTCCCATCTTGTTTTTTCGGTCATGGTGTTTCATTGCAGGACTAGAAACCCTAACTAAGGCACCAGATTTATTATTCAGTATGGCACTAGAATTATTCACTAGAACAATGAGGCAAGAAAAAGATACAAAAAGAGCTACAATCAGGAAGGGGAGAACTCAAATTATCCCTGTCTACAGATAATATAAGCCTACACTTAAAGGACCTCGAAGAGTGGAGGCTGGAGAGATGCATCAGCAGTCAAGAACACTGGCTGTTCTTCCAGAGGACTTGGGTTCAATTCCCAGTATCCACATGGCAGCTCATTGTTTGGTTGGGGGCTTCACCCCAGCTCCTGGCATCCATTTTGGAATGTTGGATGGAAAGCTCCATTTCAAGCCACCTCCCCTAGGAGTTGCCTCAGTCCAAATTCCACCTCCAAGAAAGCCCACCAAAGGGTGACCCCTCCTCAGGGAAGGTCAAGACCACTCTCACAGGCTATTTAAACTGTTCCCCAGAGAACAAACACATGATCTTTCTGGTTCTCCATGGTCTTCTTGGTCCCCACTTTGCCCCTTGTTTTCCTGGAGGGCCACCTAGGAGCGTTAGCATCCATTAAACCTGGACTTCTAATTCAGTCTGATTTGATTTTATTTGGATTATTGCATTGGTGGAGAGGTTTGTCAGGCCAGAGAAAACTAAACACTCTAGAGGTCCCACCGAGATGGGCTGTTTTTCCTATTGGCCCAGGGCTACGTGTTGGAAAACGTTCTTCTTTCCTATGCTCCCCACCAGACTAAGATTGGCTTTGTCTGGGTGAGTTCCCCCTTTTCAAGTCCATACCTTTAGGGCCCAGGGCCTGCAGGTTTGTACAAATCCTCAAGATTTAGGCATAGGCAAGGACTTTGTGGATGGGGAGTCATTAACCTAGGAAATAGCAAGGATTGGCAATTGGAAGAAATTTAAAATCATGAAATTAAAAATCTGTTCAGCAAAGGAAACAGTTACCAGAGTAAGAAACAGACTATAGTAGAGCAGAAAAGCCTTGCCAGCTACCTATCTGACAGTGGGCTAATATCTAGCATATAAAAAGCACTAAACATAAAGACCAGCCCTCCCCCAAGTAACCTAATCAATAAGTGGGAAAATGAAATGAGCAGACAAATCTCTAGAGTAGCATGAATGGCCAATAAATCATATGAAGAAATGTTCAGCATCCTTAGCTTTCATGGACATGCAGATCATAGCTACACGAACATTGTTTCAATCCTCAGCTTGACTTTCATGAAGAAAAGAAACAACTATGTTGGCAAGGATCCAACCAAAAGGGAAACCTTGGACACTGCTTGTGAGAATATAAATTGGCAGAGCCATTACATGTGAAAGCCTGGTAACCTGAGTTGGAACCCCAGAGCTCACAGGATACAGAGATAAGCATCTGTATCCAGCATTCCTACAGGAGTTAGGAGATAGAGACTGAATCGCCTACTAGCCCATGGTAAACATCTGTATCCAGCACTCCTGCAGGAGTGGAGAGATAAGAGACAGAATCGCCTGCTAGCCCAGAGTATGCAGTGATGCAGAAACAAGAGAGGTCCTGCTCCTCAACAAAGCAGAGAGAACAGAGTCTTGAAAGTTTTCCTCTGGGCTCCACATGTCTGCCATAGCAGGCTGGTGCCTGAACTTTCACACACAGAACAAGAATTTAAAACCAACCAACAAACAGAATCACCACCAAAAAGTCCTAGCTATGTCATTTCTAGAAATATGTATATTCCTAAAGGAATATACCTAGCACACAACAGAGGTATTGTGCACCATGTTTTTCCCCCTAGCGCTATTCACAGCAGCCAAGTTATGGAATCAGTAACAGAAGAACAGATACAGATAATATGGTATACATAGGTGTAGAACAATAGTCATCAATTAAAAAGACTGAAAGGAGATAATTTACAGGAAAATATATGGGACTGAAGATCATGTTAAGTGAAGCAAGCCAATCTCCAAAAGTCAAATATGCTTTTTTCTCATATACAGAATAGACATAAGATTTAATCATTTTAAATCATGTGTAGGTGTATGTGTCTGCATGTGGATATGTGCAAACGAAGAATAGGATCTCCTGAAGCTGGAGTTACAGGCAGTTGTGAGCCACCTGTTTGAGTGCTGGAAAGGGAACTCGGATCCTCTCCAGCAAATGTTAAGAGCTGAGCCATCTCTACAGTCTCCCCAACTTGCCCCAAATTATGACCTAAAGTGGGGGAGTAAAAAAATTTATGTATTTATTGTTTACAACGTGCTGGTATGAGTGCGCTCTATAAAACAGAATTCTTAAGTTTTCTGTTTTAGGTAGGTGCCTTGACATTACACCAAAGCGTTGGCAGAAAGACAATCATGCGGAACCTTCGGGCTACAGTCCTTTGTTTCCTTCCGAAAGGTAGGGAAGGAAGCATTAGGGTAGTGCACACTGCTTGGCACTGGAGTTTGAGTCTGCAGACTTCGGAGGCGTGTATTCCCCACTCCAGAGGCTTCTGGAAACCTCTTCCTCAGTGATGCACAGAGGGGAGGGTGTGGAATTTCGGACAAGCTCGGCGCAGCAGCGAGCATTCCTCAGAAGGCATGATACCGGTAAAACAGAACTCAGCGACGGACAGGAGGAATAGGTCCGGTTCCAGGCAGAGCGCACGCGTGCGACCGTCCACTC
>LOEQ01006204.1:72652-83877 GCA_001685075.1 Bramus lutescens | reverse complement strand
GCCCAGTGGCCGAAGGAGCATGGCGTGGAGACAGTTGCGAGTGAGTCCTGCCGGGGAGTTCACGCGTCGTTGGAGCACAGGATGGGAGGAGATGAGGCGGGGAGCGTGAAAGGCTGGGGCCCTTGCAGCGTGTCCTGCACGGATGCGCAGCTAGGGGCATTCCAAAAGCAAGCGTGCCTGGTAGAGGCTGGTCTGAGCGTGAGCGATCGATGGCATTTTTTTTTTATCTGAGCTAGTATCGGACCTCTGTGAGCACATGGTCGTCTAGCATTGTAGAAAGGATCCAAGACGGAATGAAATAAGACATGTGGCCACCCTTCTAGATATAGTGTACTTAAAATGGGAGCCCTGTGTGAAGAGTCCTTGATTGTGTACCTGGTTTGGGAAAGAGTGCGCAGATAGTGCTGCCTGAGACTTGAGGCATTTCTGCAAACTCCCAGGAGGAGGGAGAATCTGAGCACATCCTCTACTTCCTTGTTTAGTGAACAAATCCCATTAAAAAATAAAATTATGTGTAGATGGAGGGGGGGAAGGTGAATACAGGTGCCCCCTGAAACCGGCTGTGTTGGAGCCCCTAAAGCTCGAGTTACAGGCCTGGTGGTGAGCTGTCTGACATGGGAGCTGGAGCCAAACTTTGCTCCTCTGGTAGAGCATCAAGTGCTCTTAGCCACTGAGCTATGCACCCCCCAGATCTGTGTCCTGGCTGACATCATTCTCATTTCTCCTGATTCATTTTAAGCAATGCTTTACTTTTAGTTCCAAACAGATCTCCATTCTCTGGCCCTTCCTTGGCTTCAGCCCCCTAGAGATCCCTTCTCCACCTGCTTCCTGCTCTTTAGCTTTTGTGTCTCCTTTGAGAGTCAGCTTTAACTCGCTTCCTCAAGATGCTTCCATTGCTTACTCCTTCATGTCAGTTTCCTTGGCGGTTCATGATGATTGATTTGTCTCTTCATTAGGTTACACTTCTCTGAAGGACAGGGACCAGGTCTGGTTTGCTTGCTTTTGAAGGACTGAATTAGCCACTTAGCATCTGGTGGTGCTAATTACCAAAAAGCCTTGTAATGTGAACCACTTTTGAGCTGGGGTAGTGATTCTCTACCCAAAGTGTGAAGCTATGTTTATATTGTAGTCACTTTTATATTATACATAAAGGACATTTCAGACCAGTAACCTTTCTAGGTATACTTTTAAAATATAAACACCATGTGCTAATAAAGGATAAATCAAAACATGAATTTCTGCATGTAGAAGTCAGAACACAGTTCACCTACATAGATGGTCAGGTTTTGTTTTTTTCTTTTTCTTTCTTTCTTTTTTCCTTTTTCTTTTTTGTTTTTGTTTTTCAAGACAGGGTTTCTCTGTAGCTTTGGAGCCTNCTCTTGTAGACCAGGCCAGCCTCAAACTCACAGAGATCTGCCTGCCTCTGCCTCTTGAGTGCTGGAATTAAAGGTGTGCACCACCACCGCCTGGATGATGGTCAGGTGTTTAAGCCTCCACATAGAAGGTGTGCACTGGTACACACACAGCGCAGTGCGCCCATTCTGGTGGGCTTTTAGGAATGGCGACTGATTGTTCTGTGCATACTGCATAGTTGTCCTTAAATTACAAGGTACCACCAGGCAGTGGTGGTGCACACCTTCAGTCCCAGCACTCGGGAGGCAGAGGCAGGTGGATCTCTGTGAGTCCGAGGCCAGCCTGGGCTACAGAGCTAGTTCCAGGACAGCCAGGAAACCCTGTCTTGAAAAACCAGGAAAAAAAAGGTACTTACATTTCTGGAAAAGTTACCGTGTATATGTAAAATGTGGGAAGCAGGTGTTTGTGTGGTGAACTACAGCTTGTTCTTTGGCTCAGATAATAGGAAGTTTTTTTAAACCTACCTAAATAGCAATAGCAAGTTCAAACATAGGGAAATCAGTGTGTTAACTTTAATGAAAGAAGAATATTGACAGGACTGATTTCTCCACACCAAATGTATTAGCATTGTTCTCTCAGTAACTAGTAAAAATTCTCCCGTGTGGCCCCTATCTTGAAAATTCCCTGGTTGGTTCTTAGGAAAAAAATATTCAGGACTAGAATCTGTGTAAGTAATGTAGGTACTGTGTCTACAAAGGCTGGTGTGTGAGTGGGCAGGATATGAAGGGGGGCAGTGTAAGCAGGGAAGGGCTCTCACTTCATGTCGATGTAATGTCCTCAGGGTAAGGAAGGGTGCTGCAGCCTGGCCTGATGAGGGTCCCCACGGAGCCTTTCTTTCCCCCTACTAGAAGCGGGCCCTGGATGCGGCCATAATCCTTGGGGGCGGAGGACTTCTCTTCACCTCTTACCTGACAGCCACGGGCGATGACCATTTCTATGCTGAATTTCTCATGCCGGCCCTGCAGAGGCTGCTAGACCCGGAGTCAGCCCACCGCCTAGCTGTTCGCTTCACGTCCCTGGGGCTCCTTCCTCGAGCTCCATTTCAGGACTCTGACATGCTGGTAGGTGTCCTTGGGTCACACTGTGTTACATTTAGGTATGTGGGAGAGGTCACATCCTTCAGCACTTCTGTCCTTCTCTGCTGCAACTGCGCTTCTGAAAACCAGAGCTGCAGGTCCGCAGGCAGCTGGGACCTGGAGCCCAGGCTGAGGAAGTGTCTCCTATCCCGTGTTACACCCTGAACTTACGGAAGAGCACTCACCACGTAGCCTACGCTCACAGCTTTAATCCTCACAACTGCTGTTTGAGGTCAGTCCTATCTCATCTCTATCTGCAGAGCAGGAAACTGAGGTACAGACTCAGTAAGTGGCTTGCCCAAGGTCATGCAGCTGGGAGGTGGCAGGACCAAGATTCGAACCCATGGAGTCTGACTCCAGTGTCCAACCTTGGCCACTGGCCAGCCTTGCAGAAATCCCTCTGCTGAGCAGGGGCATCTTCTGTAGTCGTTAAACAGCTAATGCATGCAGTGTTAGCTGGGAAAGGTCGTCTCTTTTAGATACTGTGTCCTCTGTCTGGCTAGGTGTGAAGGGTCAGGAGGATTGACGTCAGGCCGGGCTACCCAGGAAAGAGGGGGGGGGACCAGAAGCAGGCCCTGGTTGTAGTAGTCATCATCCTGAGGGGGTGGAGGACTTAAGTCCTAGGCAACCACCTGCTCCAGTCACATCCAGTCACAACTCACTTCTCTGGCCCACCTGGCATCATTTATGACAGAGCCAGTGTGGCCCTTCGCTGTCTCTCTGAAAGCTATCCTTTTTCCCTCCTTCCCTCCCTCCCTCCCTCCCTCCCTTCCTTCCTTCCTTCCGTTGAGACAGGTTTTTTCCCATGTAGCTCTGGCTATCCTGGAACTTACTCTGCAGACCAGGCTGGCCTTGAACTCAGAGATCCACCTACCTCTGCCTCCCAAGTGCTGGGATCAAAGGCATGCACCACCATTGCCCAGCATACCCTTTTTCTTTTGAGAGGGGTCCATGTTGCCCAGGTTGATCTCGAACTTGTGGGCTCAAATGATTTCTGAGCCTCAGCATCCTGAATAAGTGGGACCATACAGTATGTCCCACTGTGCAGTGGTCCCTACTCCCCGGCAGCCAGGTCAGTTGATGCGTGTATCCCACTTTACCTCCCTCGATTTACTTCTCTGCCTAAGGCTTCAGTTCTCTGTCCTGACTCTGCTCTCCTGGGAGGGTGAGGGTGCTTTTGGGATGCTTGGCTGCCCTGGTCTCCTGACTGACAGGTTTAACCACAATCTCAGAGAAGCTTGACAACACCGCGGGCTCTGTCACAAAGCCAGGAACAAGAACCGGCTTGAGGGCCTGTTAGAGCTGCACTTCTCACCTCATGATTCTGAGGTGCTGCATGCACATTCTTACCTTCCTTGTGCCCTTTCTCATCTCCTGTGGATTTCAAGACCATGTGACTTTCCCCTTGGGCACACTTACCTGACCTCTAAGAGCTCACCGGAACCAGCACCAGTGCCGGCCAGTGTCTTCCCTCAAACTCTCCATGATGCCCATTGCTGCTGGCTTCTTGTCTGTCAGTCATGGAGGAAGGGTCAACTGGGGCTTATATGATAGAGGCTGGTGGCAGGCTTGGCTGCGTGGTACTCACTGGTGTCCGAGTAGCGTGACCTAAAGGCTGACGACATCCGAGGACTCCTTCTCCTGCCCAGGTTGAGTAGATAAGAAGACCCACCATAATTGTGCAGGATAGCACCTGTCTCCTGTTCTCCTGTGGTGGGATATGGCCTCTCCCTCAGCCTTGAGGCCTCCTGGTGTCAGACTCCAGCAGACCTCAGAAGCACCTGCAGATAGACACCTCAGAGTCCTTCCTCCCAAAGATCCCTATTCTGTGGGCCCACTGATGCTTAGCAAGCTCTAGGGGACTTCTGATGCAGGAAGCTGGGAGTCCTGCTGTGAGAACCATTTGTTGTAGCCACGTACACCTTTGCCCTTGTCTCTTTTCCAGGAAGTGAGAGTCTTGGGCCATAAATTCCGAAATCCAGTAGGGATTGCTGCAGGATTTGACAAACACGGGGAAGCTGTGGATGGCCTCTACAAGCTAGGCTTTGGTTTTGTTGAGGTTGGAAGTGTGACTCCCCAGCCTCAGGAAGGAAACCCGAGACCCAGAGTATTCCGCCTCCCGGAGGACCAAGCTGTCATTAACAGGTAGGGGGTGGTTCAGTGTCGGGGTGGGGGAGTATCTCCTCCCCTGCTGGAATCTCTGAGATGAAAGACCTGCCTTCTGCTTTTCTCCTATGACGGGAGGACATTCTGTCATTTGGAGTATTCAGGAGCCCATTTGAACACGAGGCAGCGCTCACCCCAACCTTGGAAAACAGCTGTTAGGATTGTACCAGGTGTTCCTGCTGAGGCTGTGAGAGCTGGTGCTGGTTGCAAAGATCAGCTGGGAAAGGCTTGGACTTCACAGTGTGCACTTTTCTCCATTGTTACTCCATTGCCCTGGTCCACGGTTGGCCCAAAGGAATATAATGATCTCACTTGTAATTTGAAATATTTTCATGACTACATTAAAAACTAGAAAAAGGAATGAACTTGATAATGTATTTATAATTAAGATTTAATTATAAACAATGTATTCTAAAACCATCTTAACATGCAGTCAATGTAAAAATCATTGGCTAACTACACTCCCCTTTTATTGGCTTCTGGGCTTCTGGTCCTCTGACACCCATGTGCCTTTTACTTTTGGTTCCTCTGACTTGGGCAGAACTGGTGGCCACATGCTGTCAGCAGCCTTGGTACTGCACAATTGGCCCTTGCTTTGGATGAACAAGGATGGAGTGTTCAACATGTATGGCTGCTCTTAGGAAGAGGAGTCCTTCCGACTGCGTGACGCCTCTCCCTTCATGGTTCTGAGTACTTAGAATAACTGCAAAGGGAAGACCTTCATACTTTTTGCTGGGAGATTTTTGGAGAGCTTCCTGGTGAGGATTTTGGCAGACCTGTGGCTGTGCTTCCTACTGCTTATTTCAGAAAGCTACTCTACAGGTCATAGATCTTTCTGCTGCATTACAGGCAGGGACCAGTGTCTTTAGGGCTGGTCAGGCAAAATACCTGTGTTTCTGATTTGGCTGTTACATGAGACTTTGGGTAATGTACTTGGCAGAGTCCTATGGGGCAGGGAGTGGTGAGGGGCAGGCGCCTGTGCTCTTGGGCACACTCACACTTAGTCTTCTTGCTCATGTCCATGGTATGTGTTCAGCATAGATATGCCGAAGGATGAGTATTTACTGCGCCAGCAGATCCACGGGCCACTGCCCATGCTGCATTGCTCTTGCTGCAAGCTACAAAGCCATATAACCAGATCCCGTTAGTTATCATTCTTGTTACTGAGACAGAGTACTGACAAAAAGCAGCTTAAGGAGGGGGCGTTTATTTTGGCTCACTGTCTGAGGGCACAAGCCCTCCTGGTGGCAGCAGCCTAAGGCAGTGGGCCACTTTGCACCTCCAGTGACAAAGCAGAGAGTGGAGGATGCTGGTGCTTGGGTCTCTTTCTCCTTACTCGGTTTGGGATGTGAGCCCATGGGATGGTGCTACCCGTGCTCATGGTGGGTTGTCCCTGCTCCACTCAACCTTCCTGGGAACAGTCGTACAGACACACCACAGTTGTGTTTCCATGGCAACTCAGACTCCCATCCATTTGACAATAGAGAGGAACCGGCGTGAGAGCGTAGAAATGATCTCAGGTGCGTTTTCCAGCTGTCACCTTCCAACTCCACCCCTTCCCTGTGCGTTTATGTGCACCAGGTACGGATTCAACAGCCATGGGCTCTCGGTGGTGGAACACAGGCTACGGGCCCGACAGCAGAAGCAGACCAAGCTCACTGCAGGTAAAGTCGGGAGTTGTGGGAGGGTCTCTCTTCCTCTATTCAGAGAAATACATGGGGAGGGCATGCGATCCAGCGATAGGAAACAAACAAACAATAAAAACCACACAAAGCCACTCAGACTCCTCTCGTTTGGGGATTGTCCAGCTTCCTCCACAGCCTCAAAGGTTGTAATGGATATCATAATTCAGCACAGCCTTTCTGGTCTGCGGCACCCATGGAACCTGGATTGTGTCCTAACCTGGGGGCTTGGGGTCAGCAGAGAGCATGTGTGTAGCTAAGATGTGACCCGAGTGCGTCTCTGCATGTCCAGCCCGGCTGTCCTTTCGTTCACTGAGTAAATGGTGTGCGCTACGAGCTAAAGAGCAGAGCAGAGGTGTCTCACGCCTGCCCACTCGGGACCAGCTGTCCTCAGGCCTCGCTTTTGGTGGCTTTTCATGGAGATGTCTTTGTCCTCTGTGGTCTGCTTTGCTCTCAGAGGTGCATTTTTGGGGTCAGAGCCCTGGGTAGTGGCCCTCTGCCCATGGCTCCCCACACGTCTTCTGTAGTTCTGGGGGGAGTTTTCTCCTTCGCCTCTGCAGTGTCTTTCAGGAGGTCTTAGTCTCCTTTGATGTCCTCCTAGTGTGAAGGTTAAGCCAAGGACTTCTGCATTTATTTGAGGGCTAAGGAAGAAAGGCTGAAGCATTTGGTGTGTTTCAGATGGTGGGCATAGGAAATGACAGTGTTTAAAAACCGTGTGGTGCTGGCGCACACCTTTAATCCCAGCACTTGGGAGGCAGAGGCAGGAGGATCCCTGTGAGTTCGAGAAACCCTGTCTTGAAAAACAAACAAAAAAACAAACAAAACCCAAAACAAACAAACAAACAGAACAAAACAAAACAGAAAACACTTGGCTTTTTGACAGAACCAGACCCTGCTGGCCCTGTAGAACTGTGAAGGTCTTAACATGATGTCTGGCTTGTGGTGTTCTCCTGCCTCCTGCCTTCCATCTCTTCTTTTTAATACCTGCAGTGCTCTCTCTGTGAGCTGGCTTTATCACCATTGTCCCATGTCCACCCTTCACCCTCAGTCTGTGCCCTCACATTCTTTGGAGTGAGGTCAAGTCCCGTGTCCGTGCCCTGCCCACAGGCGTCTGCTGGCAGCTAGCAGCCTCGTAGACGCTTTCTGCCAGCACCAGGCCTAGGAACACGAGCTGATAGATGAGATGGCACTCTGTGTAAAGAGTAGCTCAGCCTTCCTCACTCCAGAATCGTGACTGTGCATGGGGTGAGCACTAGTGACAGGCCCAGGTACTCAGGAAGCCATGCCCTCCATGTGGCTCACTTGTGCTAAAGCTAACAAGTGATCCTGGCCTGCTGGGTGCTGGACTTGAAGCTTCGAGACCACTTAGGAAATGCGTTACAGAAATCTGACTTTTAAACTGGTGACCAAGAAGGCGATGGGCTGTGAGAAGGCGGCTAGAAGCACGGGGTGTCACCCATGTCCTCCCTGGCCCGGCACGGGTGAGCTGGCTGGGCGGTGTAGGTCTGCAGGAGTGGCAGACAGACAGCACACTGGACCACTGACATGTGAGACCTTGTCAGAAAGGCCCTTTCAGCCACAGAAAGCATGAGTCTGAAGGAGAATTTTTCTAGAGTCTATGAGAGTGACAGGGGACAGGTGTGGGTGATTACACCAGGCCCGAGGAATGTGTTGGGGCTATGGAGATGTATGATCACCCCAATTATAAGTTCTTTTCTCAGAGAACTGTTGTTTTGTATTGTTTGTTTGTTTGTTTTTCTTTTTTTTCTTTTTTTTACTCTTTGGAGGCTTACTACCCAGCTCCCAGATAAATACAATTAAGTACTGGAGTTTATTCTTACTTATGAATGCTGGGCCTTGGCTTGTTTTTAGCCAGCTTTCTAGCTTAATTATCCCATTTCTCTTTAACTATGTTTGGCCTCTGGGCTTTTTTCTTTCTTTCTTCCTTTACTTCTTACCCTGTCACAGGCAGTATAGCTGTTTGGCCCCTGTCCTTCTCCTCCTCTTGCTCCTTGTTCCTCTTCTGAGCCTAGATTTCTCCTCTATTTATTCTCTCTGCCTGGCAGCCCTGCCTGTTCCTCTCCTGCCTAGCTACTGGCCGTTCAGCTTTTTATTAGACAATCAGGTGTTTCAGACAGGCAAAGTAACCCAGCTTCACAGAGTTAAACAAATGCAACATAAAGGAATGTAACACATCTTCGCGTCATTAAACAAATATTCCACAGCATAAATGAAGGTATCACATCTTGAAATATTTCACAACGGAGAACAAAAAAGGTTTATTACACACTTCTATCTGCCTTTTAGGCATGAAAGTTGAAAATGTTTTCTCGTGTTTTTCTGTGAAGCTCAGGCTTGCTCAGACTTACAGCAGTCCTTCTGCAGGCTGAATCCCCGTATGTGGCCTCCAACCATTTCACATACAGTGCCTTGACCAAGGCTCATGAGATTCAGGTTGCTCTTGCTGACATGCCCATTTAATATATGCCTACTCTTTTATTAACTCCCCCGATCACCCCTGATTATATATATTTCTGACTTTGGCAAGCCACTGGTCTATGAGTCTAGCAGGATGTCTTTAGGAGTCATTTTGTTGCTACATTCCTTTAGCAGAACAATAGTATTTGGTTTTTCCCCTATGTCCCCAACTTGTCTGATCTCAGATCTTTGGCCACCCAAGCAGTGTTGAGTGTCCAGGATGTGAGTCCTGGAGTGGGCCTTACATCCAATTAGATATTGGTTGGTCACTCTCATAAGTTTTGTGCTATTTCACTAGTGCATCTTGCAGATAGGGCCTCATTGTAGATCAAAAGGTTTGTAGCTGGGTTGGTGTTTACCATTCTCATTTGGTAGCGTGTAGAGTACCTTCCAGTACCATGGACACTAGACCAGAGGGATGAAGGCTGAAGGTAGCTCCAGCTCGACTCATCCACATCCTAGGATTGTGTAGGTGTTGTCTTCAGCAATAGGGTTTGCCATCAGTTGGCAATAGTCTAGGTTGTTTGGGGGGTTCTCTTGGAGCCACTTTGGCCAACAACTTCTTTGAATATCTTCTTTGAAAGTCTGGTCGAATTCTGTATTAAATCCCTGGGCCCTGGACATTTTTGGTTGGGAGGCTTTTATTGACTGCTTCTATTTCACTAGGGGTTATAGGTCTGTTTACATTGTTTATGTGATCTTAATTTAACTTTGATAGATGGTATATATCAAGAAAATTATCCATTTCTTTTCGATTTTCCAATTTGATGGAGTACAGGTTTTTAAAATATGCCCCTATGATTCTTTGGATTTCCTTGGTGTCTGTCGTTATGTCCCCCTTTTCATCTCTAATTTAGTTAATTTGGATCTCCCCTCTTCAACTCTAATTAATTTGGCTAAGGGTTTGTTGATCTTTTTTTCTATTAAAAAAAACTATCTTTTTTCATTTTACATACTGATCCCAGTTCCCACTCCCTCCCCTCCTCCCATTCCCTCCACCTTTACCTCCCCTCCCCCACTCCTGAGAGAGAGTAAGGCACATTGCTTTGGGGAAGGAGCATTTGTCAGTCTTAATTGATTTTCTCAAAGAACCAACCCTTTGTTCCGCTGGTTCTTTGCATTGTTTTTGTTTGTTTGTTTCTATTTCATTGATTTCAGCCCTGAGTTTATTTCTTGCCATCTACTCCTTTTGGGTGTGATTTCTTCCTTTGGTTCTAGAGCTTCCAGGTGTACAGGTAAGTTACTAGTATAAGATCTCCCCAGTTTATTTATGTAGGCACTTAGTGCTACATAAAGTTTTGATTTTCGTTTTGGCTTGACCTATTTTTCATTCAGTAGTGAGTTGTCCAGTTTCAGTTATTTAGATCCCATGAGTTTGTAAGCTTTCTGCTGTTTCTGTTGATAGCCAGCTTTAATCTGTGGTGGTCTGACGGATAACAGGGTATTATTTCAATTTTCCTGCATTTTTTGAGACTTACTTTGTGGCAAAGTGTATGGTCAGTTTTGGGGAAAGTTCCATGAGGTGCTGAAAAGAAGAGAAATTCTTCTGTGTTTCAGGTGAAATGTTCTATAAATGTCTATTAGGTCTGTTTGGTTTATGACATCATTTAGCTCTAGCATTTCTCTGTTTAGTTTTGTCTAGATGACCCGTCTATTGACAAGAGTGGGATTATTGAAGTCTCCACTATGTGTGTGTGTGAGGGGCAATATGGGATTTAAGCTGTAGTAATGTTTCACGGATAGATGTTTAGAATTTCAATATCCTCTTGGTGGATTTTTCCTTTGATGAGTTTGTAGTGTCCTTCCCTTGCTCTTGATTAGTTTTGAAATCTATTTTGTCATATATTAAAATGGCTAGACCCACTTGCTTCCTTGGTCCGTTTGCTTGGAATACCTTTTTCCATCCTTTTACTCTGAGGTGATGTCTATCCTTGATGTTAAAGTGTGTTTCTTGGATGTAACAGAAGGATGGATCCTGTTTTTGAACACATTCTGTTAGTCTGTGTTTTTTTATTGGGAAGTTGAGGCCATTGATACTGAGAGTTATCAATGATCAGTGTTTGTTGATTCCTGTTATATTGTTGTTATGGTGTGGGGTGATTTGCTGGTCTGAGATTCCTTGTGTTTTGGTGTGGTTAACTGCTTCAGGCTGAAGTTTTCCTTATAGCACCTCCTGTAGTGCTGGATTTGTAGATAGAAACCACTTAAATTTCATTTTTCATGGAATGACATTCTTTCTCCATTTACTCTGCTTGAAAGTGTTGCTGGATATAGCATCTGTGGCTGAACATCCAGGCCCTTCCGGCTTTTAGAGTATCTATTGAAGTCAGGTGGTGTTCTGGTATTTATTTATTTATTTGTTTTTCAAGACAGGGTTTCTCTGTGTAGCCCTGGCTGTCCTGGAACTCAC
>LOEQ01006204.1:44919-59987 GCA_001685075.1 Bramus lutescens | reverse complement strand
TCTTCTCAATAGACGTCACGCAGTTCTGGCATCTCCAGCGTTTTGGAGTCTTCATTGCAACAACTTCACAGCTTCATGCAACAGCCTCTCATGCCTTCTTGCAGGGACTCTGTCCTGTCCCACACAGCCTGGCCTCAGCTGCTCGTGGAAAGAAGGAGAATCTATGACCTCCATCACTCTTGCCTTTCATGCCTCCAAAGCCAGCACCAAGTTTGTCTGTCAGGTAGAATGGCTCCTTACCCTCTGGAATAACATCTGCACTAGCCTTATTATTATTATTATTATTATTTATTTTTTGAGACAGAGTTTCTCTGTTTAGCTCTGCCTGTCCTGGGACTCTCTCTGTAGATCCAGCTGGCCCTGAACTCAGAGATCCCCTGGCCTCTGCTTCCTGGTGCCTATACCATGTCCAGCTGCAGCAGCTTTGTAAACTGCACTATTGCTCTCTCTGAAATCCCTTAGAGGCTGTCCTGTCTCCTTCCACTGGCTGTAACAGGGGACTTCCCAGAGGCTACCCTTCCCATCATTCCACTGCCGAGCAGGTGGCCTTCCCTCAACAGTGTTAATCTCTTTAACAGCTAGTCACAGCCTCTTTTCTCCCATGTGTCTTGGGGCCAACACTAAGCTTCCTAGGCTCATATTTTTGTATTTCTGCTCTACTCACTCTTTTTTCATTGTAGACCTGTCTAAGTAAGCGCAGCCTGTAATAACCACTCCAAAGACTCAACATTATACTGTCTTGAAATTTTCTCTGCCAGAGAAATTACACTTTTTAAAAAAAATCTTTTTTTTTTTTAAACAGATCTCTCTATGTAGCCCTGGCTGTCCTGGTACTTTCTATGTAGACCAGGTTGGCCTCGAACTCACAGAGATCCACCTACCACTGCCTTCCGAGTGCTGGAATTAAAGGCCTGCGCCTCCACCATCTGGCAGGTCGGTTACTTTTAACTTCAGCTTTAAGTGTGTTCTTAGGACTTTGGCAGAAGTCAGTCGGAGTCTTTGCAAAAATATCACATGAAGCCTCTAGCCCAGCCTCTACTAAAGTCCTTGCTCCCCTCTGAATCTACACGAGCTGAGCCTTCAGTGTCCACATTATTCTCAGCGCTACTGTCTTCCAGGCTGCTAGTGGGATGGCCAATTGACCTCTGCATAGAGCATTCAACTGCTTTTCTAGTCCAAAGTACCAAATTCTTCCACATTCTTCCAAAAAAAACAACACAGCCACATTCTTTAAGAGCAACACCCCAATCTTTCTTTTCAGCTTTATTTTTTTGTGTGTGTGATTGTGCTGTAATGACACCATTACCTTCTTCCCTTTCCTTTCTTCAGTCTCTCCAATGTTCCCTCACCCCTTGCTAGCTTTCAAATTCATGGCTTTTTTTTTAAAATTGAAGACCCCAGTCTTGACACCAACCTCTGTATCAGTTGTTCCTGTTGTTG
This sequence comes from Bramus lutescens, assembly GCA_001685075.1. NCBI lineage: Eukaryota > Metazoa > Chordata > Mammalia > Rodentia > Cricetidae > Bramus > Bramus lutescens. The sequence continues at coordinate 58,547 of LOEQ01006204.1, read as the reverse complement.
TGATTAAACACCATGACCAGAAACAACTTCAAAAAAGTTTCCTTTGGTTTATGGTTCCAGATGGTACGTAACGGCAAGGAAGACATGGTACAGCATGTGGCAGAAGCAGAAAGCTGGCTGAGCACATTCCTCCCACACGCAGGAAGTAGGGCAAGTCTTTAAACCCGTGAAGCCTGTCCCCAGTGATGTACTTACTCTAGGAAGGCTGCAACTCTAAGAATTTCATAATGTCCCCCCAAACACCACCACCTGGGAAACAAGTGTTCAAATACACGAGACTATAGGGGTCATGATGTGGACAATAGTCTTTTATCCTGTCACTTGTATTATTTTTAATAAAATGCTGATTGGCCAGTAGCCAGGCAGGAAGAAGAGATGGGCAACAAGAATGCTGGGAAGAGGGAAGTGCAGTCTGCAGTCATGACCCAGAGGCAGAGGAAGCAAGATGTGACTGCCTTGCCAAATAAGGTACTGAACCACGTGGCTAACATAGACAAGAATAATGGGCTAATATAAGTTATAAGAGTTAATAAGAAGTCTGAGCTACTAGGCCAATCAGTCTATAATTAATGTAGACCTCTGTGTGTTTCTTTGGGACTTAACGACTGCGGGAACCGGGCAGGACAGAAACCTCTATCAACAGGGATGTTTCTTATTCCAACCACAGCACTGGGATCTAAATGTGTGGATGGAGTGTGTATGGGCAGCACTAGGCTGGGAGATGCAGAAATAACCAAAGGATGGGAGGTGGGTAGAGAGAAGGAGCTTGCTGTGAGGTCCTTGTATTACCTGGGAAGTGGTGAGGGCACTAAAGGAAAAGATGCATGTCCTGCAATCATGGCGGAGGCCACCAGAAAGATTATGTAGGAACACATGACAAACTAGCGTTGCCAGATGTAGTGGTGAACACCTTTAGTCCCAGCACTTAAGAGGCAGAAGCAAGCGACAGGATCTCTATGAGTCAGGCTAACCACTGCTCAAACGGAATTCTTTTAATTATTTAAAAAAAACAGGTTTTATTAAAAGTCTCAGTTCATGGTTGGGGAGATGGCTCAGAAGTTAAGAGCACTGGCTGCTCTTCCAGGGGTCCTGAGTTAAATCCCAGCATCCACATGGCATCTCACAACCATCTATAATGAGATCCAGTGCTCTCTTCTGGCAAGCAGGCAGAACACCATATATATATATAATGAAGAAATAAATTTTTCTTAAGCAATCTACAGATTCAGTGTAATCCCCATCAAAATTCCAACACAATTCTTCATGGACCTTGAATGCTCAACTTCATATGGAACACACACAAAAAAAACCCAGAATAGCTAAAGCAATTCTGCAAATAAAGGAACTTCTTGAAGTATTACCATCCCTGACTTGAAACTCTATTATAGAGCTATTCTAATAAAAACAGCATGGCACTAGCATAAAAACAGACAAGTGGATTAATGGAATCGAATTGAAGACCATGATGTAAATTCACACACCTATGAACACCTGATTTTTGAAAAAGAAATCAACATTATACAATGGAAAAAAGAAAGCATCTTCAACAAATGGTGCTGGTATAACTGGATATCGGCATGTAGAAGAATGCAAACAGACCATATCTATCCTCATTTGCAAAACTCAAGTCCAAGTCAATCAAAAGACCTTAACATAAATCCAGTTACACTGAACCTGATAGAAGAGAAAGTGGGAAGTAGCCTTGATCGCACTGGCACAGGAGACCACTTCCTGTATAGAACACCAGTAGCACAGATACTGAGATTGACAATTAATAAATGGGACTTGAAACTGAGAATCTTCTGTAAGGCAAAGAACATGGTCAACAAGATAAAACAGCAACCTACAGAATAGGAAAAGATCTTCACCAACCCTACATTTGACAGAGGGCTGATCTCTAAAATATATAAAGAACTCAAGAAACCAAACATCAAAACACCAAATATCATCCTGAGTGAGGTAACCCAGGCCCAGAAAGGCAATATGATATGGATTCACTTATTAGTGGCTATCAGGTGTAAAGTAAAGGATAACCAACCTACAATCCATGACCCCAGCGAGGCTAGGTAACAACGAGGGCCCAAAGAAGGATGCATGGAATTCCCTGGGAAGGGGAAATAGAAGAGAGCTCCTGGGTAATCTGGGGGCGGGGGTGGAGGGGATGGGAACATGATGAAATGGATTGGGTGGGTTGGGGGTGGGACAGAGGAGGGAGAGTAATGAAAGAGATGTTGTGATGGGGGGCATTTTGGGGTTAGGGAGAAACCTAACCAGGGATCCACAAGGATGACCCCAGCTAAGACTCCTAGCAGCAGTGGAAAGGGTGCCTGAACTGGCCATCTTCTGTAATCAGATTGGTGACCATCCTACTTGTCATCTAAGAGTCTTTATCCAGTAACTAATGGAAGCAGATGCAGAGATCCACAGCCAAGCACTGGGCAGAGCTGCGGGAGTCCTATTGAAGAGAGGGAGGAGACAGAGGGGTCAAGGCCATAATATAGGAGAACCCACAAAGACAGTTGACCTGAGCTCTGGGGAGCCTATGGACTCTGGATCAACAGCTAAGGAGCCTGCATGGGACCGACCTAGGCCTTCTGCATGTGGGTGACAGTTGTGTAGCTTGGTCTGTTTGTGGGGCTCCTAGCAGTGGGATCAGAACCTGTCCCTGGTGTATGAGCTGGCTTTTGGGAACTTGTTCCCCAAGCTGGGTTGCCTTGTCCAGCCTTGATGCAGGGGGAGGAGCTTGGTCCTGCCTCATCTTGATATGCCATGCTTTGTTGATGCCCATGGGAGGCCTGCCCCCTTCTGAACAGAGACAGAGGAGGAGTGGACGGTGGGGGTGCAAAGGAGGAGATGGAGGGAATGGGAAGAGAGAAAGGAGGGGAAACCACAATCAGGATGCAAAATAAATGAAAAAATTTAATTAATAAAAATTAAGTCTCAGTTCATATAGGTACATGTTTCAAGCTTGAAGTTCATCTTGTCAAAACTAGCACAAGGCCTTAATTATTTACTGCATGCATATTTGCAGGTATGTGGGTACACGAGTGTGAATGTGTGTATGTGTGTGTGTACAGGCCTGAAGTTGACACCGGATGTCTTCTTTGACTGTTACACACATTCTGAATTGAAGCTGAGTCTCTGGCTGAATCTGGAGCTTGTCAGTTCCAGCTCGTCTAGCTATCCAGTTTGTCCCACGGATCCCCCATCTCTGTCTCCCAAGTGCCAGGATCACAGAGAGGGCCCCGTGACTGGCTGATGTTTATGGGGGTGCTGAAGTTCCTAACTGTGGTCTTCAAACTTCTGTCACGAGTGCTTGATTCACTAAGGCTTCTCCACAGCCCTCGAAAAAAATCTTTTCAAAAACTGAGTATGGGCCAGCAAGATGTTTCAGCAGTGAAAAGTGCTTGCCATGTAAGCCTGAGCTCAATCCCTGGACCTACGGTGGAAGGGGAGTACTGACTCCTGAAAGTTGTCCTCTGACCTCACACGTGCTTATCCATACCCACCTATACACACCCCTACACATATAAAAATTAAATAAAATTTAAAACACATGCTCATGATGCCCCTTCCCCAAACCCAACAACAAAATGAAGGAAAAAAAACCCTCAAGTAATACAGAAATGGAATAATACAGACAGGTGTGGTGGCTTATGCCTGTAATCCCAGAATTTGAGAGCTGAGGCAGGAGGATTGCCAGTACTCAGTGGGCTGCTTAATGAATTCTAGGCATCCTGAGCTACAGAGTGAGACTCTATTTCAAAAATACGAAGACAACAATAACAGCAGCAGCAACAACAAAACCCTCACCAAACCCCACTCAAATCAGCAATAACTGAGTAAGTTAATGGAGGTAGGAGCAGAGAAATACAATAGAACTTGTGGGTGTAATTACATTAAATATAAATAAAGCAAATATTCTAATTAAAAGGCAAAAGATGGGTAAGTTCTCTAGGTGATATGGATCAATAGAGAAGATGATGCACAGAAACAGTAATTAGAAGTAAGTTCGCTTATCCCGAGGGACCTTACGGCAAAAGAGTTACTATAGGTGAGCGAGGACATTTCATAATTGGTGATTGAGTCCAGTGGAAGATGCAGGAAGTCTAAAATTGACTGCACCTACCAACAGAACTTGAAAAAAAATAAGACGGGCCAGTTTTTTAAGCTACACGGAATACATTCACTGAGCATGGTTGGAACTGAAGTCAGTATGGAGAAGTCATTAAAACTTCCATGTTGGCAAGTTTAACATCATGTAGCATGCACACACATTCATATAAATAAAAAATGAATAATCCAAATAAGGTAGGGAGTAAATGAGACAGGAAATGAAAACTGCCAATATTTTTCAATGGCTGAGTAAAATGAATTAAAACATGGGATGTAAGTCAAGGGCTCAGGGGAGGGCGTGGCTTTAAATGTATGTCTCATAGGTTCAGCGCTTACATTGATGTAAGCTTCTACTTTAAGAAATTCAGAAAATAAAATACACCTAGGATAGATAGAGGGGAGAGGAAAAGAGATGGCAGAGAAAATGGGAGCAGTTAGGCCAGATATGCGGGTCTAGACCTGTACCCTCAGCACTTGGAAAGTAGAGGTGGGCATTTAAGACTAGCCTGGTTACATACCAAGTTTGAGAACACCCTGGATTACACGAGGCTCTCTTCAAAAAACTAAAAAAATGGTTTGGAGAGATAGCTTGGCAGTTAAGAGGTCCCAATTTCAGTTCCCAACACCCATGTAAGCCCACACTGGCTCAGCACTGACAGTTATTACAGCTCTAGGGCATCTCAAACCCTCTTTTGGCCATCTTTCTGGTCTCCATGGGCACTGGCACATGTGTGCATACATGCACATACACATGCACATAAAAATAAAAAAGCAAAACAAACAAGTCAAACCAAAAGAAACCAAAAATGGGGAGTCCCTGACATAGAAAAGAGAAACAATATAAGAAGTTCAAGTAAGGAACCATTGAGACAGCTCAATGGTTAAAGGCACCTGCTGCCAAGTCCAGACCTGAGTGCTATCCCCAGACCTACATGGTGGAGGAAGAGGAGCAACTCCTGCAGCTGTCCTTTGTCTGCTGCATACACACACACCACGTGCACACACATTCACAAGCCCACACACAACTGAAAAAATACAGTCAAAGCAATGTGAATGTATAACCAGAAGTAGCCTTAGCTATTGGTTACCTTGAAGTGGAGAAATAATACGGGAAATTGAATTTTACTTTTTACTGTTGTGGGAAAAAGCCTCAAGAATTTGCAGCCAAACGAACTTTTTCTTTTGTTTTTGAGACAGGTTCTTGCTATGCCTGTATCCCAGGCTGGTCTTGAATTCGCTGTGTAGCAACCCCAACTTTCCTGCCCCTGACTACTGCATGCTGGAATTATAGGTGCAGGCCACTCTGTCTGGCCAGGATGAACCTTCTTTTGAAGAACAGTTAACGTGTGTTCACTGCAAGGGGGCAGCAGGCTGGCAGTCATGGCATTTTTGGATGAACCTTTAAAAATGGCTTTCCCTTCAAAAATCTTTGCCTTCAAGCTCCCTTCTCAGTTGCTGTCCTGACCTGGTCCTTTCAAGCCTTTGGGATCTTCGTTCTCTACAAAGTGCACACCCACACCCAGAGCAGGAGTGGTCAGGGACACAAACAGGCTCCGGTGATGTGCAGTGCAGGCAGCGTGTGAGCCTCACTCACTAGATCGGGAGGCAAGGTGGGTCTCAGGCCTTCTCAGGGAAGCACTACCATCGAGAGGAAGTTGCCAAAGGCCAGGCTTTCGATGCTACCCACAGAGCCCCAGAAGTGAAGGAGAATAAACAACACCGGGAGGTGATACTTGCAAGATTTGGGGTGAACAGAGACTGAGGTTTGATGATTTCTGCAAGAGAGGGCTGGTGGATTCACTTTGGGCCAGCGGGGCGGGGGGGGGCAGGAGGAGAGGCAGAAAAAGTGGGTGCGTCAGGAGGGAAGCTTCCCAGCTTAGAATCACTTCAGTCAGCAGTGAGCCTTCTCTTTGGCAAGGCTCCACAGTGCACAGGGAACCAGGTCTCTTCTTTTTGGCCCCTGAGGGCACTGGATGAGGAGGAGCTGGCAAAGGCAAACTGGGATGGCTCGTACAATAGACCAGGGGCTTGAGGCGGCAGCACTATGCCTTCTCTGTTTAGCTGATGCTGCCGTCTAACAAGCCTTCTCCAGGTAAGCTTAAGGATCTCAGCAGGCCCTCTCCGCTTGGGCTTCTGAACTCCCTCCATGTGGTCTGGGCCGAGCTGCACCGTTGTCTGGGCAGGTCTCAGCTGGGTCAAGCGCTTACCGCTTACCCATGCTTACCATGTAGAGGGCTTCTGAAAACAGGAGCTGACTGACTGTGGCTGGGACCCCCGTGTTCTCCTTAATGCTCCGTCAGGGCAGGAACTGCTCAGGTTCCTCCACACCGTGGCCTCTGGACTCTACATTTTAGTAAAGTGACAGCAAGCCCAGGGGCCAACTGTATTTCAGCTCTACCCTTTTGCCCTATTTTACATAGTCACGCAGCCAAACCCAGATGCAAAGGTTAGGAAACAGGGTCCCCTTAGAAACAGGAAAGCATCAGAATCACTGCACGTGCACAGTGAGGACCTGGCTCCCCAAACCCTGCTCACATGGGTATCACTCTGTGAGAGCTAGGCCTGGGTGAGCTTTTCCTCCACCATTATGTTTGAAAATGCAAAATACTTAATACTTTAAAGATACTGCATTTGTGCCGACATGGACAGACAATAAAGCACGGTAAAGCACACATCCGTGATTACTGCCCAGGCCACACTGGGCCACTGACATCGCACCTTTGTTTTCATTTCTCCCAGGCGCTTTCTGTAGCAGCTTCTTGCAATCTCCTCAGGACGGGTGACACTTCACATTTTGTGTTTTCCAGCCCATTGAAAACTTGAAAACTAAAGTTCCTGTGTTACTGGAGGGTACAGCTGTGCGATTCACCGGTGAATTTTGCTTGCTTCCCCCCCCCCAATGTGGCAAAGTTCACTTACTATTTACTTCTTGAGTTATTTTTTATGGTGATAAAATAGATAGAACGTACAGCTTGTCTCTAGCCCCTCTCAGCTTCCATTTCAGCCGCACGGCTCACACTGGCAATGTTGTGCAACCACCAGCACTGTTTCGAAAACATCTTCACCACCCAAGCAGAAACTACACAAATATTAAGCAACAGCTCCCCTCTTCCAGCTTCTGGCAGTTTCTTACATTAAAAAAAAATAGTGTGTGTGTGCGCACACATGCTTAAGTTAAGGTCCATGCGGTTCGATCCACCATGTGGTTTCTGTGCAAACTCAGGTCTTCAGGTTTGGCCGCAATTGTCTTTGCTCACTGAACCGTCTTGCCAGTCCCTTCCTCTGGTGGTTTCTCATCTACTTCCTGCCTTGTGAATCTCTCTTTCGGCTCCTTCCACTTAGTAGGTTTCCAAGGTTATGATAGAAGGCGTCAATTAGCCCCATTCTTTTCCATAAGGGGATAAGAGTCTCTGGTATGTACAGATCAGTTTGCAATCTTCTGTTGATGGATACCTGGGCTCTTTCTACCTTCTGACCACTCTGAAGATGACGCAGGGAACACTGCCAGAAACCTCTTGTTTTAGTTCCTGTTGGTGGACACCTCGTTATGTGACAAAATTTTTCCTAGGGAAGATGCAACACACATGTCTGCTTACCCCAGATAGGGGTCCCGTGACAGATCAAACTATTACAGCACCAAAGTCCAACTTGGTTAGCTAGTGCGTTTTAGCAGGGTGGCTGATTGGAATATTGATGAGAGGTTTCTTACAGGAGAAGAAAGGACATCTGTATCACTAAAGCCCACTCCAGAGTGGGTGACAGCTCACATGAGCTAGGAATCTAGAGCACATGGCGCAGCCTGAAGGTTGCTCACCAGGTTGGAGGGTGTCCTTTCCAAGTGACTCTGGTCTAGTCCTCCTCCAGACAGCTGGCTGGTTTCAGAGTCTTCTTTGCAGCTTTATTGTTTACTCTGGCAGGAAGGGGCCTAGTGAATCTGGTCACTTTTGGGGACGTCCTGAAGCTATTTTGAGTTGTTTATTTATTTATTTTTTTTGCTTAGCTTCCCTGAAGTATGGAATGTTTCAATCTGGGTGGAGGGACCGTTGCACAACACACCTACAGGTAGAATTGCGCGGGGGTGGGGTGGGGGGGTGGACACAGGAATCTTGGGAGCAGCTTCGAACAGACCACAGAGCTATGCCTTGGAGCAGGTACCATTCTACATTCCTGCCGCAGTGCATCAAGGTTCCAGTTCCCCCACCTCTTCCCTAAGACTTGTCTTGCTGTAGAAGCCCTTCACATATTTTGGGTACTAAGTCTTTATCAAATAGAATATCTGCAAACATTTTCTCCCTTTCTGTGGATTTTTTCACCTTTGCTTTTAGTTTTTATTATTGTTTCCAAATTATGTGTAGGTGTGTGTACGCATGTCTTGCGTGAAAGCTCAGAGGCACTGGGTACCCTGGAGCTGGAATTGTAGGCTGTTGTAAGCCACCTGATGCTTGGAATCGAACCCAGGTTCGCTGGAAGAGCAACAAATGTTCTTAACCATTGAGCCATCACTCCAGCCGTGTCTTTTCACTTTTTTTGATATTGTTTGTGATTTGGGAGTCATATTTGAGAATCCTTTACCAAACTGAGTTGGTTTTTGAGCTTTACAAAAGCAGTATTCCCAATGCAATCACCTGCTACTTTGTGCGTTGTTGAAAACTATAAGGTTTTCTCTATTCTCTGTTGTTCAGGCATTTTCATGGCTTTCCTGTCTTCCATCGTGTGACCACACCGCACATCAGTTTCCAGTCCCCTGTTGATATGTACCTGTGTTCTTCTCAGTTGTTCTGATGGCATTGATGCCACTATAAACAGCCCATGTAATTCTTTGGTACAATCTAATTTAAAAACAGCTAAATTTTTTTTTTTAATGAGTGAAGGCATTTAGATTGAGTTACTGTGCTTGAGTGAACAGAATATCAGGGCAGGTATTTGACTGAAACACTGATATTTCTCAGCTGCCTATCTTGTCTAGAAACTGGACTACGAAGCTAGAGGAAGCCCTGCTATTCAACTTGCTCTGTGTCTACACTAACCACGTGGTGTGGTTTTCTGTTAAGAGCAATCAGAGGAGACACAGGCTCATTTCACTGATTTCAAGTTGGAACACTTAGCAACAGGAAGATGTCCACACAGGTTGGGAAGCAACTATGAAATGCAAACCTTTTCTTTACCCACTGGCTCTCCCTGAGGGAGGCGGCAGGGGGGGTCTACTCCGAGAGTCTATCTTGAAACAATCTTAAGATAAAACTTTGTCAGCACTGAAAACTCCGGAGTGAAAGCCAGAATGAGGGTCCCATGTTAGTCTATACTACAGCTGCTTTAATTACTTAAAAGATCAAAGGGTCAAGACCCAATAAACCTAGTCTACGGATTGCAGGTTCCAGAACTTTCCACAACCAGGAAGGAGATGTCCACACTTAGGTGCACGGGTGAGAAAAGGAAACACTTCCTATATAGTCCCAGCTAGGTTGGGTCACAGGGGTGTCTAAAAGGGCTTTGAAATAAAGAAAGATCTGATAATCCCCTCCAAAAAAATAAAGTGTCAGACTGACAGGTCCTCTTCTCCGTCCCACCCTCTGGGGTTTTCCACCACTGTGGTGAGTGGGAGGGGTCACAAAGCTGCCAGATTTCCTCATGATTTGTAAAACAATACCACAGGAGAGGCAAGCGTGAAGCAAGAGTTCAACTCTTGAAAGGGGTTTGGTTTGTGGTTTGATTACTGGCATAACTGATGACCTTGGCTGATATTGTGCACACACGGAATTGGAAGAGAAGGAGGTGGGGTAGAACCTTGATGCATAAAAGGCTCAGTGGGAGTCACCACAGCATGGACCGGACCTGACCTTCCGGAAGGAGATCGGCAAGAGAGGCCCAAGATGAGGTGAGTCCACGGTGCACATCTCACACTTGGGGCACTCGGTGGGAGAGGGGCAAAAGTGGAACGGGACCAGTGGGCTAAAGTTCTAGGTGAGGCAAGCCCATGGGCTGTAGGCTGCATTCTGCTGAGGATAGCCGTGAATGCAGCTCAACCCCAAACTGCAAACTTTTAGAATTATGAGACTTCCTTCCTTCCTTCTTTCCTTCCTCCCTCTCTCTCCTTTCTTTTTTTCCCTGTAACCTGATTGTGCAGTTTGAGCTGTGAGTTTTGCAGGTGACAATATCATGCTGAAATGTCAAAGGCAGGATGTGCTTGGAACCCCAGGGAGTGAAGGGCCAGTGACCAAGGCCCTCCTCCTGCATCCATGAGAGATGGGCTTTCACACGGGCTGGTTCTCTCTAAGGAGAACTTTTCCTCTTAAGTTTATAGAGGTTTTGTTTTGACCAGGTACATAGCAGCTTTTTGGAATACTGACAGTGCCTATTTATAGACCTGCTTTTAATGAAAGAAAGACAATAGTCTCACATTTTAGTGACACAATCAAGGCACCCGGATTTCTATCAAATTAGAAAGACTTTGGAGGCTGAGAAAAGACTAGAAGCAGAACATCCCCAAGAAATTCCTGCCTGGCTAGCATCTGCTGGGATTTGGTTACCTTTTAAGTGTGGTCTGTGCACCAATGATGGCCAACCACAGTCATGCCTTTAGGAAGTCAGTTTTCTCCAGGTAGTCATCTGGCATTCTTGGATTTGATATGCCACCCTTTAATGTCAAACACTCAGGAAGTGATACGAACAGCCAGACCTGAGTTAGGGGTGACTGTGCACACCCGGTGACTCTGGAAACCGAGTTTGTGACAAGCCTGGGCAATAAGTGACACTGCGTCTTAAGAATGACAACTATGACGAGTTATACATCAAAACAACCATTTCATTATGGGACATTTCAGAAAGAAGTGAGAATAGCAAAATAAACCATAGCCCTCACCTTTAATTTAGCTACAATGTGCTAACGGTGTCTTCATAGCCCAGGACTTCACTGATGTGCGGCAGAGGCATCTTGCTGGGCATCGTGGCTCATCACTGAGAAAGGCTCACAGCTCTGTGCCTCTCTCCACTCCATTCCGCTTTTCTCACCCCACCTCCCTCAGCTGTTTTGAGACAGGCACTTGTGATGTAGCACAGGCTGTTCTCAAAGCCCTGATCCTCCTGCCTCTGCCTCAGAGTGTGGAGAGTTGGGATGGCATGGATGCTATCATACTGGTGGCCTTCCTCCTGTTATGTGGTCCCTCTCTGAAGCATGGAAAGAATTCCCAGTGATATGGAGTTTGCTGGTATATCTGGAATTTGCTGAAGCCTGTGGGGATGGGGTTGGCGGGTTAGGGGTAGGGAGGATGCAGCTCCATTCTCTTTCTTTACTGGCTTCTTAATGGAAACTGTGTGTGTGTGTACACGCGTGCGCGCGCGTGCGTGTGTGCTGCAAGACTACGTGTGCATGAGTGTGTGCTGCAAGACTACGTGTGTGCGTGCATGTGTGCTGCAAGACGTGTGTGCGTGTGTGCTGCAAGACTACGTGTGCGCGTGCGTGTGTGCTGCAAGACTATGTGTGCAAGGCCACCAACTCTCCATCTTGCCACCTCTCTGCAGAGCCCTGGGAGTAGTTGTCACTCTCCTGCTCTGGGGACAGCTCTTTGCTGTGGACTTGGGCAATGATGCCATGGATACTGTAGGTGAGTCTCTGGGTTTTCCCAGGAACTGTGCGCCCCAGCACGGCTGTGCCCCAGTGTGGTCCTATCAAAGCTTCACCAAGTGAGGGAAGACCCAGCTCCTCTTCCTACCCTCTTCTTCCCTAAATCTTTGGGGTTTCCCTTCCTCAGCTTCCTCTCAGGGGTGCAAGGGAGTCTGGCGTGCAGGGCAGCTCCCTCTTGGCTGGCTTTTCATAGAAAGCCATCTGGACATTCACAACCCTTACTGGCTTCTTTTTCTTGGCAGATGACAGCTGCCCAAGGCCCCCAGAGATTGCAAACGGCTACGTGGAGCACTTGGTTCGCTATCGCTGCCGCCCATTCTACAGACTGAGGACTGAAGGAGACGGTCAGGCCTGGATGAGTGTCCCTCCCTGCATACCCCTAGCCATGGCTGGTGTCCTTATGATGGATGGGGCTGGGGTACCTGGCCAGAAACCTCATGAGTACTGTCTGGAGCCAGTAGAGTTAGATTCCAATGAAGTTTCTGTCTCCTGTTGGTGGTCCTTCTGCCAAACGAAGTTGTCCCAGCTTCCTGTTTTGGGGCAGCAATTTCATAGCCCCTGTTGCCCGGGAGTACAGTCTTCACCTATGACACTGGGCAGCCTCACTATGTTCTCGACAATTTCTAAAAACGTTACTGTGTCTTTAAAGCTCCTGCGGGTCTTACAGCATCTTTTTTCAGAGACATTCTTACTTTCATTGTTTTTCGATGAGGAAACTGAGACACAGAGTGGCCGAGGTAGCCTGTGAGAGGCAGAGTCAGGGTCTGTCTGAATCCTGACTTCTTCCTGTCCTATGCTGCCATCTATCATGACTGACTTCTGTCCTGCCAGGCACAACGTGACTCGTGACTGGAGGCCCAGTGCTCCGGCCTTCCTTTGCTCCCTTTCCTCTGATGCTTTAACCCTTCTGGTTAGAATCTCCTTATGCTGCACAGAGGCTAGATTTGTGTTCCTTGAGCGCATTTCTTCCTTTTGTTTCAGGAGTGTATACCTTGAACGATGAGAACCAGTGGGTGAACAAAGACCTTGGAGAGAGACTCCCTGAATGCGAGGCAGGTAGGTGCTGAGGTCTTAGAGCGTGGGGGGGATCGAGGCTAACATGTGGCAGAGTCATGTTCCTCTTGTGTGGTCTGAATATGTGAGAACCAAGACAGGGGTTATAGAGAGCAAAGCAGGGACAAGACAACTCCCAGAGAGCTTAGTAAGTGGCATGGCCATTTAGGCCCAAGGGGGTTGGCTCAATCGACGGTCTACACAGCTTCCCATGGAGATGCCTCCAGACAGAACACCGGCTTACAGAGACTTGGTCAAAGGTAAAGTGAATGTCCCAGGAAGGAGCAGGCTAGGGACAAAATAAGCTAAGCCCACAAGGGGTAAGGCAGGACATGGGGGGCAGCTGGGACCCCTGCACTCCATAGTTCTCCCCTCTTCTGCCCAGATAAGTACTTTTCTCAATTTCCACGATTGGTGGCAGGAACTGCCAACTGGCTTTGGGTTAACTCCAACATCATTAAAAAAGTCTGTGTTCCTTCTAACGCTGCTGCACGGCCATCTTTGAGAATGAAACATATGCACTGCTTCCAGTCCTTTCGTTTTCAGAGACTTGTGGAAGTTTTGTGTGTGATAATGTTTCTATATGTGTATGTATGCATGCAGGTATATATATTTATATAGTAGTTTATCAGCCAGGGGTTAAAAAAATTCTGTCTTAGTCATGTAACGTGTAAACACTAGAAATGAGAGGAGCAGGTGGCAATGGCAGAGAGACTGTTACTTGGTGTAGAAACAGCAGCGGCTGATGCTTCCAGGGCCTCCACGGGTGGGGCTTGCTCACATTCCTCCCTCCCTCTGCAGTGTGCGGGAAGCCGAAGAATCCTGTGGACCAGGTGCA
>LOEQ01006204.1:19067-29124 GCA_001685075.1 Bramus lutescens | reverse complement strand
GGGTGGGGGATGAGTTGGAATGGGGTTGAGTGGAGGCCGCACTCAACTCAAGAAGCTGTGCAGTTTTGTGGTTCTTCTGGTCCCTGGGGTCAGCTGGAGCCGTATGGACTGACCCCTGCCATCTGCTGTCCTTTAGGACGACGAGAGGATGGTGAAGAAGGGATTTCATTTGACACGGAAGAGGAGCGGCAGCAGTGGGAGGATGACCAGCGGGTAAAGACATTTTTGAGAGGCTGGACAGGAAGAGGTGGCTGTCCTTACAGGTGTGGGTGAAGGGAGGTGTTTAAAGCCAAGGGCTCTGAGGGCCCCTCCAATAGGACTGGGCTTGAGGGAGGTGGTTAATGCTCTTCCGTCCAGAGCCCTGGAACTTTTTGAGAGACAGGCTGCACAGTGAAGCTTTTGTACTGGTGCAGCTGGTCAGATGTGACACCTGTGGGTGCCTCTGTGTGGTAAATGTGAGAGCTGCTGGCTCGGCAGCCTGCCCTGTGAAGTCAAAGCTGTCTGCTCTCCTCCTGGCCTCTCGGGGTCTCTAGTGCTGATCACCGGCTGCTGCTGGTGTTCTCGGACTTCTTACCAGATACTGTTTTGCTTCAGTGGCTGCATCTCCCGTGTGCATGTGGCCTGTCCCCGTTCTCATGCTCTGTCTCATCCTCTGCAGCAAGCAGACCGGGACTGGTACATGATGGACGAGGGCTACGATGAGTTCCACAATCCCCTGGCCTACTCGTCTGAGGACTATGTGAGGCGGCGGGAGCAGCACCTGCACAAGCAGAAGCAGAAACGCATTTCAGCCCAGCGCAGACAGATCAATGAGGTGAGGCTGCAGCAGTGGCTGGCGCTGTCTTAGAGCAGAGGTGGGACGTGTGGGAGGAGTCTCAGTTTGCCAAATGATGACAGCACAGAGCTGGCTGTTTACGGACAGGGCCAGGTCAGATAGATATGCCTCTGCGAAGCAGGAGTGTGAGTGGAAGCTTTGGATAGCTTCCCACCTGACGCCTGCTTCTCCCTTCTGCAGTACTTGGTGTGGGTCCTGTGGGGAGAATGGTATGGTGATGCTTGCCTCTGGGTGTGTTTGTGGTCTCTTAAGGCTGGTGCCCACCTGCTTCTTGGGACAAAGTACTGCAAGTGCCTCAACTTTAGTAGTGACATCTGTCTAAGGAACTGCAGGGTGTAGAGCCCCATAGAGACTCTGTCACGTGTGGACTGGCCTGCTAACCTTCCAAGGTCACCTCTAAGTTGCAGGCTGACTGTGGCTCCCCTTGTGTCCCCACAGGATAATGAGCGCTGGGAGACGAACCGAATGCTCACCAGTGGGGTGGTCCATCGGCTGGAGGTGGATGAGGACTTTGAAGAGGACAATGCGGCCAAGGTGCACCTGATGGTGCACAACCTGGTGCCTCCCTTCCTGGATGGGCGTATCGTCTTCACCAAGCAGGTAAGGCTTCGGAGGACAGAGCCTGGGAAGTCAGAAAGCACTGAAGAGGAGAGGAAGAAAGGATTGGGTCTGGTCATGTGTCGGTTCGAGGACCAGTGACTCTTTCATAGGGCCCATGTACAGCAGGCTCTCTGCTAGACTTTAGTGACCACTGGGGACTTTCTCTTCCTCCCCGACTTCTGCAGCCAGAGCCTGTAATCCCAGTGAAGGATGCCACCTCGGACCTGGCCATTATTGCTCGGAAAGGCAGCCAGACAGTCCGCAAGCACAGGGAACAAAAGGAGCGGAGGAAGGTTGGTATCTTCCCACCCGGCCTGAGGTCTGTGTGTTTCTTTTCTTACTCCTCTTAAATGTTACAAGACTGCACACAGACTTCCCCTGGCAGGCAGAGGACGTTTTACATGGGTCAAGAAGCAGCCCAAGGAGGCCACTGGGCTCTTCTCAGTCCTTAGTGAAGGCAACCACAGGCCCTGGCATTGGGTGCTGGAGGCTTGGCACTACCAGTGCCTTGTGGGCGTTTACTATCTGCCAGATGAAGCCTACTCTCCACCGGAATTGCTTCTACTGCCTACGATCTTACCAGAAGAGGAACGACTTAACTCTTGTTGTCTTCCTCAGGCTCAACACAAACACTGGGAACTGGCAGGGACCAAACTCGGAGACATAATGGGTGTCAAAAAGGAGGAAGAGCCGGATAAATCTGTGATGGAAGATGGGAAAGTGGACTACAGGTGGGTAGTCGTGGCCAGCAGCATGTGTGCTCCCCAGGTTGTGGCATGTGTTTGACTTTTGCTGCTTTTTGATCCCTTCCTTCAAGTTTCTTGTCTGCTGATCTTAGGTTCTTCCTCTGTCACCAGTGTTGCTGAAGTGATGCTTGTGTAGACTGAGCAGGTTAGGGAATTTGCTTGAGGGCACCCAGCTAGGAAATGGAGGTTCAGTTTAGCCCCAGACAGGCCTGAGTGGGAGCCCTGCTCTTTGAAGTGTTCCACATGGGAAGGCAGAATTTCTTCCCTTTGTCAGATTTTAGTACATTATGGTAAGGAGGAACTGGTTTTCACAGGGCTTTTTAAATACTAGGGACTCTCTGTTTTGGTGTAACGTCTGTTCGTAGAGGTTTTATGCAGCTGCTGAGTCACTGCTTAGTGGAGTCCCCACGTTGGGTAGGCTCCAGACTCAATGATCCTTTGAGTCATGCCATGTACCATGGAAACATCATCTTGACCTAGTAGTTCTTTGTACATCTGTGTGAAATGTCCCACATAAGAAGTTGGAATCACTGCTCGGTCCTTGCTGGTCTCTGGGTCATTTGGTCCCTTACGTTTCAGTTGTCAGCTGACCGGGAGGACTAGCTGAAATTAGAAATAGAATCTTGAAGGAGCTTGGGGCAGATCTGAGGGAGGAAAGGACTCTTGGGGAAGGTAGGTGGAAGGGTCTTGGAACGTGACCATGTACCAGACACTGATTGCTTACATAGAAACAAAGCAAATATAAGTGAGCTGTTCCCACAGTTCCTTGAAAATGAGGCCTTTGCACTGTGCAGCCCTACTGAGGGGAGGGAGGAATTCTGATCCATGTCCTGTACTGTGTAGCCAGCACTTGGAAGATTCCTGCAGCTGTGTAAAGTGTGGTGCTGAAATTGCCTGGGGTCTTCTCTCTCAGTTAGTGATCTGCTGGTTAATTTCAGCTCCTCTTCTGGCCACCCTTTGTTTAGGATGACCGGTCTGCCCACTTGCAAGTCTGCTCTCTAGTCTTGTCAGCTCTTTGATCAGGGCTCTGGCTATGTCTGATGGATGATGGGATCTTGTGCCACGGTCTGCTCCTTAGGCCCAGTGTGATGCAGTCTTGGATGGCCAGGTTGCTGTGGTGTCTGGGGGGGTGATTGCTTATTGTCACAGTTGTTCACGTTCTGGAGAGCAACTAACTTAACCCTGAGGGACAGTACGGGGCTGTCATATGTGCTGTTGTGTTTCCCAGGACAGAGCAGAAGTTTGCGGATCACATGAAGGAGAAAAGTGAGGCCAGCAGTGAGTTTGCAAAGAAGAAGTCGATCCTGGAGCAGAGGCAGTACCTGCCCATCTTTGCCGTGCAGCAGGAGCTTCTCACCATCATCAGGTGAGCCCTGTGGCCCAGTGAGGGGCTTCTAATGGGGCCGGGAAATATTTATTTCCCCTAGTGGATTGGCTTAGGTTATGCCACATGAAGTAAGATGACCTTACTTCCGTTAGTGCTTCAGGTTCAGCTTGGCTGTGTCCCAGACATTTCATGTGGTAGCTTTTTTTTTCAGATTTATTTATTAATTATATATACAGCATCTGCCTGCATGTGTCCTTGCAAGCCAGAAGAGGGCACCAGGTCTTATTACAGATGGTTGTGAGCCACCCATGTGGTTGCTGGGAATTGAACTCAGGACCTCTGGAAGAACAGTCAGTGCTCTTAACTTCTGATCCATCTCTCTGCCCCGTGGTAGCTTCTTAAGAGGCTGGTTTTTGGTGAAATTCTCTCTGGTCAAGCATGCTTCTTGGAGAGCGAGGCTTTACCAGAGGCAGCAAGGCTTCTTAAGGCTTCTTAGGGAGCTTTCCTCAAGATTGGCTTTCCACGCAGGCTGCTCAGTGTTTTGCTTGCTCTTTCTTGTAGAGATAACAGCATTGTGATTGTGGTTGGGGAGACAGGGAGCGGCAAGACCACTCAGCTGACCCAGTACTTGCATGAAGATGGTTACACGGACTATGGGATGATTGGGTGTACCCAGCCCCGGCGTGTGGCTGCCATGTGTCACCGGTTCTCTCAGTCACTAGAGATGGGGGGAAACCTTGGCGAAGAGGTGAGTGGGCGTGAAGTCTGAGCCATGTAGCTTTTTCCTCATAGCTTCTGCCACTTGTGCTAGAGGCCGTGGGCTGCTTAAGCTGGACCCCGGTGTGCAGGGGCTAACAGTGAGTAGCGGCTACTTCTGAGCTGTGTCTCTGATCCCCAGGTGGGTTAC
Organism: Bramus lutescens; assembly: GCA_001685075.1. Taxonomy (NCBI): domain Eukaryota; kingdom Metazoa; phylum Chordata; class Mammalia; order Rodentia; family Cricetidae; genus Bramus; species Bramus lutescens. Next base: position 24,709 of record LOEQ01006204.1, on the reverse strand, counting down.
GCCATTCGTTTTGAAGACTGCACTTCTGAAAACACCTTGATCAAATACATGACTGATGGGATCCTGCTCCGGGAGTCCCTCCGGGAGGCTGACCTGGACCACTACAGTGCTATCATCATGGACGAGGCCCACGAACGGTCCCTCAACACTGATGTGCTCTTTGGGCTGCTCCGGGAGGTAAGGGCTATGGGGTCTGTTCCTTCTTGTAGCTGAGGTGCTCTGGGCGAGTTCCTCTGAAGCGCCCGTGTCACCTGGTCAGCCCTGCTGGTTCCTTTCGGTTGATGTCGCAGTTCCATCATTCAGTCTCTAGGATTGGTGAACCTAATGCACACTTGCCAGCTTTGGCTTCTGCTTTCCTTGTGGTAACAAGTTGAGACTGGACATCCTAAGCCCACAGGGACCCCGTTGACCCCTTCTCTTAGGTTGTGGCTCGGCGTTCAGACCTGAAGCTCATTGTCACATCAGCTACTATGGATGCAGATAAATTTGCTGCCTTTTTTGGAAATGTACCCATTTTCCACATCCCTGGGCGTACCTTTCCTGTGGACATCCTCTTCAGCAAGGTACAGAGGCCTCTGTCCTTTGGCATGCTCTGGTGAAAAGGCAGCTGGAGGAGGTGGGGGTGCAGATCTGGGGAAGATGTAGTCAGTGCCATGAGGCAAATGGAGCAGCCTGCAGCTCCAGAGCTCAGGTGTACACAGACCTGCAGCTCCAGAGCTCAGGTGTACACAGACCTGTGCTCTGAGGAAGGTTTTATTCCCTTGTTTCTGAAGTAAGGACCTGGGGAGATACCAGCTCCAACTGTAAGGACCATGGCAGTCTGGCTCATCCTGAGGTTGGCACCCCCAAGTCCAGGGCTGCAGCCCAGACATGTGACAGAGCTGTGTGTCCTCTGGAGGCTGCTGGCCTCTGCTGCCATTGCACCTTCTCACTGCCCTCTGCTGGTGTTGCAGACCCCACAGGAAGATTACGTGGAGGCTGCGGTGAAGCAATCCTTGCAGGTCCACCTGTCTGGGGCCCCTGGGGACATCCTTATTTTCATGCCTGGCCAAGAGGACATTGAGGTGAGTGCTTTGGCCACCACTGCGGTAGATGGGTGGAACCTGTGCTTGAGAATGTGGGTCTCCAAGGTCTCATGATTTCTCCCGTGCCTTAGGTGACCTCTGACCAGATTGTGGAGCACCTGGAAGAACTGGAGAACGCGCCTGCCTTGGCTGTGCTGCCCATCTACTCCCAGCTGCCTTCTGACCTCCAGGCCAAAATCTTCCAGAAGGTGTGATGGGGACCTTAGGTTTGGGTATCTCCTGGTGTCCCACAAAGGAGGGCTAGAGGAGGGATGTCCCTTTCCTGCAAGAGCAGCTGGGAAGTGGGCCTTTCTTGACTGTTCAGTCTTTCTCTCCCCATGTCCTGATTGGCCCTAGGCTCCAGATGGCGTCCGGAAGTGTATTGTTGCTACCAACATTGCTGAGACATCTCTGACTGTTGATGGAATCATGTTTGTTATTGACTCTGGCTACTGCAAGTTAAAGGTAAGGGATGGTGCAGGAGGCAGGATTCTGGGGCTTTGCCCTGAGGCTCTCAATCAGGCCCTGGTCCTCTGTGTCAGGTACACATGAGAGAGTGACAGAGGTGTTAGATTAATATTTAGTGAACACTGATCCTGCCATGTGTTTGGTTCAGCTAATCCTTGTGGTAACTTGATGGTAGAGATAATTCAAGTAACTCTGTAGTGGTCACAGAACTGATATTGATGGAGAAACCTATGAGGCTTTGCTGAGTCTCCTGGCTCTAACGCAGTGGCCACCTGAGTTACTAAGACACTTCCTCTGTGATGAATACTAACTGGGTTTGCCTTTGTCTCGGGGCTGCTTTTCTTTCCCCTCACTCTGTCCTTAATCAGTTCTTTCCTGTCCCCTACTAGGTCTTCAACCCCAGGATTGGGATGGATGCTCTGCAGATTTACCCCATTAGCCAGGCCAATGCCAACCAGAGGTCAGGGAGAGCTGGCAGGACGGGCCCAGGTCAGTGTTTCAGGTAGGAGCCCTGTGCTAGCCTGCTCCTCAGGGCAGTGCTGGGACTACAGACCAGACCCCAGGCAGGGCCTTCTCTGGTGCTGGCCCTCCTTCCAACCGAGGCTGGTGCTGCTAAGGGCTGCCACTTGGTGGCGCTGATGAGTGGAAGTAGTAGTCTTTCCAGGGATTTCTGCACTCTGAAGCTGCTCTTGTAGGAAGGGACCTGCAGTGAACACAGGCCACCCTCCGGAAGGTGGGTCTGAGTAAATGGTGATGCTTTTGTACTAGCCTGATTATTTCTCCTCTGTTTTTATGGCTAAAAAAAATGCTTTAGAAATTCAGCAAATACATACAGATGTTAAGATGGTAAAACCTTGCTGTAATTCTAGTCTTAGGCATTGGCTCCCACAAAGATATAGGAAACTCTAGCAGAAGGGTCAAGGTTAGAAGACAAGTGTTGAACAGATAGAAGTGGGTGATTGAGAGAAGTAGTTGGGGCAGGTCCCTGCTTGTAGGGTTTTTGCTGTTGGGATGACACTCTTGAGTGGTTTCTTCCGGCATTCTGTGGGGTGGTTCCTGAGTGTAGCTAGTCCATGTGAGAGGCTGACAGGCCTCCGGTCCGGTCCACGAGCCCAGACATTGGCTTCTCCCTGGCAGACTCTACACACAGAGTGCTTACAAGAATGAGCTCCTGACCACCACCGTGCCTGAGATCCAGAGGACCAACCTTGCCAACGTGGTGCTGCTGCTCAAGTCCCTAGGGGTGCAGGACCTGCTGCAGTTCCACTTCATGGACCCGCCCCCGGAGGACAACATGCTCAACTCCATGTACCAGCTCTGGATCCTGGGGGCCCTGGATAACACGGGTGTGTAGCCGCGAGCTGCTGGCACTTCGCGGGCCTGGCAGGTTTATTCCCTTTCATCTGCTGTTCACCGCATTTTCTGGCTTTGCTTTCTGCTCTCAGGTGGGCTCACTTCCACGGGGCGGCTGATGGTGGAGTTCCCACTGGACCCAGCTCTCTCCAAGATGCTCATCGTGTCTTGTGACATGGGCTGCAGCTCCGAGATCCTGCTCATCGTCTCCATGCTCTCGGTCCCTGCCATCTTCTACAGACCCAAGGTAGGAAGGCAGTGCCGGCTTCTCTGTCTCCCCAGAGTGCTCGAGGTATCATTGGCAGGGACGTGGGTCTGTGCTCTGTGTTAAAGGCATGGAGAGTCTGCCCTTGCTGTCTTTTCATAGGGAGAAGTGGAGGAGGTGGGAGGGCTGGGTCAGTAATCCCCACAGTGTTTTGGAAATTTGCAAGACCATTTTTGATCTCATAGTGTGGTTCTGCCTGAGACCTAATGTTTTAGTTTATTTTAATATATTATTTTCATTCTGTATTGTTAGGCATATTGACGTGTGGACAGGTCTAGTGTGAAAATCCTCAGGATATGCCATATGGGTCTGGCTTCCCCATGTCTGTATTTAAAGGTTCCTCTTTCTTTTCCTAGGGCAGAGAGGAGGAGAGCGACCAAATCCGGGAGAAGTTTGCCGTCCCTGAAAGTGACCACCTGACCTACCTGAACGTCTACCTGCAGTGGAAGAACAATAACTACTCTACCATCTGGTGCAATGACCATTTCATTCATGCCAAGGCCATGCGGAAGGTGGGGTGGCAGCCCAGAGGGCATGGTCTGGAGGAAGGGTTGATGCCATGGAGGGGAAGGGCTCCATCCTGTCTTGCCTGTGTCCCACTCTAGGTTCGGGAGGTCCGTGCTCAGCTCAAGGATATCATGGTGCAGCAGCGGATGAGCCTGGCCTCTTGTGGCACCGACTGGGACATTGTCAGAAAGTGTATCTGTGCTGCCTATTTCCACCAGGCAGCCAAGCTCAAGGTGAGCCAAGGGGCCACAGAGCTCTGGCCCCTCTCTTGATACCTGTGTGTAGGCAAAGTGTTTTCTCATGCAGGCTGTGGATCTGGGCTTCCCCTAAGCTTGTATCAAGACTGTGTTGGTGATGTGGCCACCTGTTTTCTCGTCTAGGGCATTGGGGAGTATGTGAACATCCGCACAGGGATGCCCTGCCACTTACACCCCACCAGCTCCCTCTTTGGAATGGGCTACACCCCTGACTACATTGTTTATCACGAACTGGTCATGACCACCAAGGTGAGTCTCGTCCAAGGAGTTTGATACTGGGGCCTACTGGCTGGAGCTAGGCCTTTGCAACCCTCTATTGCCTGTGTAGAGCCCTGGAGACTTGAGGCACCTGTTTTTTTTTTCTCTGCAGGGCCTTTCAAGCTGCGTTTCAGCTTGGGGTTCTTGTGGGAGTATTATCAGGTTAACTTGTAAGAGTATGGTGACCTCTGCTGTGCCAGAGGATTACCCCTGCTGGCTGTGGGCAAGAGCCGTCCCTGCTCGTGCTATCAGAGGGCCTTTCTGCATGCCTGGGCTTTCCTGTTGGATGCTTGGGCCTGTTTTTTCAAGCATAGGGGACTGCGGTTGGAGAAGGAATGACGATTCCGGTGTACCTTACATTTTCCAGACTTACAGGGTTAGCAGGAGGACCCTTCTCTTGTGGCTCCTTGTCATGAAATCACACTAGGAAGCACATGACTCCCTCGTGACCTCTACCTTGTTGCTCTTCTGCCCACAGGAGTACATGCAGTGCGTGACCGCTGTGGATGGAGAGTGGCTGGCGGAGCTGGGTCCAATGTTCTACAGTGTGAAGCAGGCAGGCAAATCTCGGCAGGTAAGCATCCTGTGCTTCTGGGTAAGTGCTATTTGCCTGCAGGAAAGATTTTCCTTCTGCCTGCTATAAAAGTCTTGTCATCCTTTGACCCCTTACTTTTCTCCCTAGATTTAAAAGCTGGGACCCAGCCAACCTTCCTGTCTGGTATTCTGCACTCCTCCAGTTGGTTCGTTGGCTGGGTGGTTTTTACTTTTTAAACTTATTCAAAAGCTTCAAATACTCATAAAACTACACAAAATACTATAAAGAAGTCACTGTAATTAGCTAAATCTCTTTTTCTCTGTAATTGACATGTCTTATTTTTTTTACCTACTCCCTCCTTATCACTTTTCCTCCCAGAACACTTTAAAGTGTGCCTCAGAGATTGTTAGATCATCCCTAAGTACTTAAGAATGAGTAGACTTACTTCAACAGCATCGCCTCTGTGCCAGTGTCATTCCTAACAGTTAATCTTTAGTGTCACCTGGTGTCACGTCTATCTCGACCAGCAAGAAGATGTAACACTTGGGCTCTTCTATAAGCAGTTTATTCAGGAACCTTGAACAATCTTCTCCTCCTCCTCCTCCGGGAAGGGTGCTTGCAGACTATATACTCTATGGGCTACCAATCCCAATAAGCCACGTGGCAATCTCTAATAAGCCCACATACACTAAAGCAAGCCTGCTGATCAGCCTTAGCCAAATAAGGACTTGTTTATCACAGAGCGCATTTGCTGTTGGGCTAGCGAAAGGCGGAAACCGGCACTATCTTTAAGGTGCAGCACTACGCAGCTCCCCACAGTTCCCCCTTTTTATTTTTGAACACAACAGGCAAGAGTAGAGGTCTGACCTCCGAAATTGAATACATGGACATTGTACTGATTCTCATCCAGGTGTCGTCCACCCAATGAGTACCAG